>JZLH01S0109886.1:0-12392 GCA_001188425.1 Eucidaris tribuloides | reverse complement strand
TCGATTATGAATAGCGACCCTAATGAATATCGATCTTTATGTATAGAGGCCTTCTTTTTGTATTATGAATAGGGACCCTTATAAATAACGACCCTGATTTGGTATTATGAATAGCGACCCTTATGACTTATTATGTATAACGACCCTCATGTCTTTTTATGAATAGCGGTCCTTATGAATAATGACCCTTATGAACTGCGACCCTTATGTCTTATTATGAATAGCGGTCCTCATGAATAATTTTTTTTATGAATAGCGGTCCTTAGGACTAGCGGGCGGACCCCATTTGAACACGTAAGATCTACATCTGAATATAGGATGAAGAAAAAAAGAAGGGGAGGAGGGGGAGTATGGGAGAGGGGGTAAAAACACAAACATTGGAAGCTTGCTCCCCACAGAATTATGAAAATATTTAGGGAAGTTATAAATATGATATTCAACATGATTGGGGGGGGGGGAGGGAAGGATACAGGGGATGATCAAGCTTTATAGGATATGAAGTCAAGAATACAAAAAAGAGCAGAAAGTACAAATAATGTACAGTACAGCAGTAGCAACAAAGATAAGAAAACAAACAAAAAGTTGTGAAGCAGATGTGAATAAAGAAGAGATAGACAAGTATTAGTAGACAATAGAGCAGCGAAAACAAGTTGGAAAATGAAAATAAAATACTAAATAAAAGAGAAGTATATAAAAGACATAAAACACCTCTTAACCATTGACCAGTTGTATAGTCCACAAATTCTATAAAGACCTGGTGTGAAAATCGGCAACACACTTTACACATTAGTGAAAATTTTCCAATGAATCAGACAGTAAACATATAATAGCCTCTCATCTCACTGTAAATGGGAAAAGAGACGAGAGTTTGAGCCTTGCAGAATATGCGGACACATGGAACGTTAATAACTTCCGATACTTATCCAAGCTGACTGTCCTAAGATAATTCAATGATTTCTGTTTCCAAAGAAGGTATTACAAAAGGGTACAAAAAGACCCTATTCTCTAATTCTTGGTGGTCTAGTGTTGATGATGTTCCTTTTTTGTGGGGACAAACTCTTTGATGAGAATGTTGGTCAAAGATTTTTTGTAGTAATTGGGAAGTTGTTGAGTACTGTACATGGTGTTAAATGGACCTACACAGTACTTGCTTTGTAGTGTGTCTTTGAAACTGCATATAAAGGCACTATCAGCCATCAATAACTAGTAAATCACCCCTTCCCAATTTAAAGGGAAATAATTGGGATTAGAAAAGTCATTATGTAAAGATATAACTACTCTAGAATTAAGTACACTGTTCAACAGCTTCGGCTGTCTAAATTTTACGGTTAATTGTTACTACTCTTTGAACAATCACCATCAGTACTCATTGTGACATTCAAATTTGTTGTGTACATATCGCTTTATATGTAATCAATTTCTCTAAGGGCACCAGGTTAATTCAATACTGGTAAATGAATGTTCATTTCTCCACAAGTAACCAAGTTAAAGACAAATCCTTCCAGCCAGGAGATACACTCCCGCTGCTGTAGGCTTATACATTGGTGCATGTTTTATCCCGTTGGCTACGGGAACCAGATGTGTCTTGTGTTAACTCTATGGGATTTTCAGAATCTCGGAGCCAACGGGTTAACCAATTTGTTTCTTGAAACATTGTTTTTACTTCACCCAATCACTGTCAATGCCCTTTAAAGGGCAATTCAAGGCTAAAAGCAAGTTGCTCAGAACAGAAGCAGATTGACAGAGGAACAGTTCTATGAAGAAAGTTTGAGAAAATCAAACAAATACAAATGAAGATTTGCATATTTGAAAGTCCAAAATCATTACAAATTGGCAACATTGTGGCATTCATTGTGAGCAACTATCCGTTTATTTCATATACAAAATATCACTAAATTTTCATTTTTGTTTATATATATGTTTGTGGGTGAATGTACATCGTTCTTCACATTGGAAAATTGTAAAACAGTACATCGTTCTTTCACATTGGAAAATTGTAAAACAGTGTTAGTATGAACAGGGAGCTATAACAACTCCCTGGTATGAACATACACGGAGTAATGAGATGTTGAAATTGTTCTAGAGAAAGTGAAAATATAGTGACATTTTGTGTAAAAGATAAATGGGGGGGGGGGGGTGGCTCACAAGAGAGAAAAGAAACATACTATCCCCCCTCCCTAGGATAATTTTGCCGTCAACAGTTACACTACACAAGGACTTAAAGCCCAAAGTCACAAGGTTATCAAAAAGTCTGAAATTAAGACTACATGCAGTAGAATGTATGTATTTGCCTTGTATATCAACAAACTGACCACAACTGACCTACATGTAAAACAAAACACTTCTAGTGGCATACCCAACATTTTTCAGAAGGGGGGGGGGGGTAACATGCATTTTGAAACTGCCAATCCCTTCCTCCTCCCCCAAGGAGTCATCTGTTTTCACTTGCAGCTCTCCCCCAACCTTATGTTTTAGTGAAAAAAAAAAATGGATGAAGCGTGGGGCAAACAAATTAACTCATTCAATACTAAGGCCTGTCCAGAGTAAAATAATCACTACCAATATTTGCTTTGCTCACAAAATCGGCAAACGAACTGGAATAGTCTATTTATATAAAGTGGTAATGGGTATTGAATGAGTGTCAACATTCGCCTATTAATTAGTTATTTATGCGTGAATTTAAGATCTTATTTTTCTTGCTGAAATTTAAAGACTAAAAAATAATTTTTGATGAATATTATCACTTTATAAAAACACGCCATAAAATATCGTTTCTCAATAGTCAGTACATCACCACTAACAAAGCTGGTAAAAACCAAAGCTATCAGAACAACACCTGTTTGCCAATGATAAGTTGAGAATATTCTAGTTAAATCTCATTAAAAATTCATAAAACTGAATATTCAACTTATGACATGTGTGCACCCAGTTCATTGAATAGCCTGATATTTTTCTCTACTTTAACATATTCATTAGATGGGAAATACAGCACATCGTTCAATAAAAAGGCAAAACCACAAATCATGTGGTCTTAGTACTTGAAGGGTTAAGGGGGTGGACAAACAAAAGGCGTGCCGCTCCCTGATTCTACCACTGCATCTAACCAGATATCACTACCAGTTCAGTGTGTACTACCACTGACCCCATACTGACCATCCATCTTCTGATCACCTTGTCAGTAAACAATAGTGTGGTTATCAACAAGTGAGTATGATAATTGAATACCCCATCCTGGGTAATAAGAAGGGTGATGACTTTGACCTTATATTGGTGCATCTTTTTGGTTGCTTAGAGATAGATGGGTCTTATCTTGTCTAGATCTTGTCTATATTTGTTGTCACTACCTTTGGTTCTGCCACAGGGAAACAGGGAGAAAGGTGTGCTGTGTGTGTGTGTGTGTGGGGGGGGGGGGGTTGAATACAGCACACAAACTGTCAGTTCCAGATGAGGGTCAAGAATTGTCTAATTCTGGTCTGCTGTATTTGTTATCCTAATACTGTACAATTAGGCTGGCTTTGGAGTTTATGAACTGTAAGTCGGAGATAGAAGTCTAAACTTTTCTAAATCGTGTCTGTTTTTTTTGTCCACATACATGTATGTACAGTATATTTGGTGGTAGGGAAAACAAGGGAGGGTAGTGTTATAAATGTTTCTGAAGGCCAGCCTATTCCCCCTTTCCCCTAAAATCCCACTTGTGCCATTGTATTAGAAAAAATTCACTACTATTTTCTGTATTCATTAAATGCAATTGTCTAAATTATGTACTTGAAACTGATCTAAACCCAACATATTACATCTCCAATTTATGACGTCACTCCCCAGTCAAGAAAAAGAACACATCTTTAATTGAAACAAACGAGCAGAAACATGAAAAATCTTCATTTATTTAGCATTTGATTAATTTTCTGGTAACTACCGTACACCGTTATGATATATTTTGTATTTAAATACTATTTTTATAACATGACGTTGTTCTGCTGTTTCTACGAATCAATACCTTTCGTTTCCCTCTGAAACATGCTTGTTTAACAAGCGGAAACTCCAAACTCAACATTATTGACATCACTTTTATTGCAGAATGTTTTCGAGACTTATGTGAATGTCAACATTACTGCCTCAGTAGATAGAGAAAAAAAGGACAGTAAAAAAAAAGAAGTACGTTTTGACTAGCGAGTTACGAACGTGTTTACCTCATGGTATTGTGAATTCATTCACCATTATTATCCCTTTTCAAACACGAGCACGTAAGATTTTCATACGACATCCTTTACCAGGGTGCATTATTAAATGTATCAACGTATGAGTTAGAGGTAAACATGTCAATATAAACATTTTACACTGATAGCCTGGATTCTTAAAGGCAGGGCATCTCTTTTACATGCCTAAAAATTAACATTGTGTAAATACCATGGCATTTAGAAGAAAATGCCATCTGGGAACCTTTAGCAAAATGTAGGAGCTAGAAACTCAGTTCTAGTGGAATTATATTGACCGTTAGACTCTGATTTGAATTTTTTTCATGCGAGAGAAAAATTCCTGCCATAGAAAGTACACTAAACGGCTATTGTATTTCTTTCGCATTTTTCAAATTCTAGGTAATTACTGACCCCCAGATTTCACAGACATGCCCTTCATCAATAGCCTAAGGGCATGGGTTATCTTTTCCTGGTCTGCGGGGATGTTTGCAAATGAGATCCACTGTCTTTAACGGTAATGCTAGTATCATGTATGTGCGGTTCACGCCCAGTATATTCTGAGTTGCGGTGATTGAAAAGATGTGACAAATTCATGTTGTCCAGACTGTAGAATATTCTAAGAATGACACTTTCATATTTGAAATATTGAATGTCCATTCTTTCTCTGAACATATATTTGCCTGTTTTAGCCCGGCTTACTCTACAATATGAAGAAATGATCAAACTTTGTTTAGTTTATAATATGGCTTATTTTTGTCTATCATTATCCCCTTCAAAAACTTAATTCTCAACCAACCTACATGAGAAAAAAAACAAAACACATTTAAATTGAAAACAAACCTGATGTTACAATAGCTAAAATTAACACACTACAGTAAAGGTATTTGATAGCACCAGGTAGTTCAATTACAGGGCTGCCAACTCTCACACATTGAGCTTGAAAACTCCTGCATTTCGGCCCTTTCTCACACCAAAATTTTGTTTGATTTTCCATACATTTCCATTGCTCTCATGCATTTGGACCTCTCACTATTGGCATATGGGAGTCTCACGCAAATGGATTCACTGACGTTTGCAACTCTGCAATTGTCAAGCAACTAAATATTTCATTTAAGCTGTCAATAATCCCGTTTTTGATCAGAAACATTCTGAAATAATTATCCTGACTGGGTTTATAAAGTGACCAATAAACTATCAACAGAGCTGTTAAATTTTGATATTGACATGCACAATTGTTTAGATTGAGTGCATAGCAAAACTACATGTGACTGCATTTGTCATAATAACTTACCGACAGATCTAACCCTCGGTAAAGTTTATTTCAACCTTAGGGATGAAACAACAGATCTTATGCCGTTTCGCTCCGCTACCCTTCGCATCCATAAATATTCATACGACCAACAGTTGCACTTTCTCCTATCTTCTTTGCTTCCTTCTTTCCACTGGACTCTAATGAACTCATTTAGTTTTCAAGACATGATAGTTTTCATTACAGATGGGACTAAGCGTGGGAGTGACAGACACGCAAGTGGGGATTCCCTGTTGCCGGGGTGTCATTTGTACGCTATCACATTTGCACCCGTTTTACTTTTGCGCTTTGGCAGGTGGGTACGCAGAGAGATATGCCAGGTGGGGAATTATCACCTCGGAAAGTACGCCCCGGCGCGACCTCTGGCGGGGTAAGAATCAACTTCGACAACTCAGACGTCACATTGAACTACATGTATTCGTTACAGTAGTGGATGAGGGGGTATGGGGTTGGGGGAGGGGGGTAACTCAGTAAATTCCCCTCATTTTGTTGGCCTAAACAAGGAGGGAGAGAAATGAGCTAAAACCAGACGTTTTTTTTTTGGGGGGGGGGGGGGACTTGTCAGCCCCAAATGCTGCGGGTCTGCCTACCCCCCCCCCCCTCCGTTGGCAACATCTTGCACCACCACTGCATCTGTGGTGCAATGACCATGTCACACAAATAATTAAGCTGTGAAATTGACACAAAGAAAACAACATTTCAACAATCATTCTTGAACATACATAATATATACCTAGGGAAATGGCAAGATTATTTGAAGTAGTCCTCAATTTAGGACACAATACTCCCACAATCAACTATACTGTTTGTACAAGTTTCTGCTGTGAAAATTACTCATACATTTCCTCTTTGTTGTACAATTTTATTACCAGAAAATGCAGTGACAGTAACAATTTGTTGAGTAACTTTCTATACCATCAATTTCTATCGAATGTCCAACATTTGCTTCAAAGACAATTGATCTATTATTTCATGCACTAACACTGACCTCAACCCTAACCCTAGCCCTAACACTATTCTGAACTGGAAACCGAATGGCAACCCTAACCCTAACACTATTCTGAACTGGAAACCCAATGGTAACCCTAACCCTAACTCTTTGTCTTCTGAGATATTATCACCAGAGCAACTGTCGCCGGAGCAAATGTCAATCACCTTTCTATCAGGGCAGGAGATTAGTTCAAAACCAGTAAATTAATGTTTGTTTCTCCTTAAGTATGCAAGTTCAAGACACATCCTTCCAGCCTGAATATACACTGTGCTATCGTATGTATATTTCAACTCAATTGATTCTTGAGGTACATGTACATATATTTGATGTCTTCCAATCATGTCACTGCCCTTTGAAGATCAAGTATATTGTTGGTCGATCACACACAATTTTTGCCAATCTTTCACAAAATATTCTATTGTCACCCCAGACATCAGAAAACAACATCAAACCCACTGAAAAATTGTTTTAAGTGACAAATTATGATGTTTAAATTAAAGAAGACCATCTAGCGGTATCTTGCGAGATTTCACATTTTGAATAACTTCTCAAAACTTCAGAGAGAGCAATTTTCAGGGCATTGATAGATTATATAGGTATATCCCCCCCCAAAAAAAAAATTGCAAAGAATTTCATTTTTTTACCATTTATCAAAACTATAAGGCACAGCAGGATCTTAATCTCACTCAAATATCCCAAAATACCTTAACAAACTTCATCATAACCCAAACACAAAGCAGTCTCGAAGATTGTAAGACGAGCCCGCCATATTGTACATCTATTTTGCAAATGGCATTACTGTTTACCCACAATCCACTAGCACAGACAAGGCTGTCTACCTTTAAATTTTGCAAATTAATGCTACACATCGCTGATCATCAAGGGGAGTTTTGTTTTTAGGTTGTTCACCTTTTGGTCTTGCCCGCCTGACAGGCTTACAAAGTCCCTCCTCAGTTTGGGCTGGGAATAAGTTCATGAATAAAAGTTATCACCATGCCCGATATGCATCACCTCTCTGCATACATTATAGTGCCCTTCCAAGAAATGTCTCAGTACAAAAATCTCATGATACCCACAGAAAAAAAGGGTGGAATTAAATGAGTATTACAAAATTTAAGTGCCTCGAATTACAACAGTTATACTATTACTGATTAAAGATAAATTTTTGGTTGAACATGCAGGCTAGCTCAGCTATACCTGACTCTAACAACACTGTTGATCCAGTATACAGCGTGAGATTTAAAAACAAGAAGCAGCTTAATAGATCCAATTATAAATTTCTACACATTGTTAAATAAAGGCATAAAACTAATATCACAGAATGATAGAATAATCAGTATTCTTTCATGTGGTATATTCATCATTAATATTCACTCCAGGATGACTGCTTAGCAATCAGTTTTGTAAACTGTGTCAAAATGATGTTTGTCCAAGTTGGTGTACAGTTTGCAGTATAATCAAAACAAAGCAACAATACATACATGTATACTGCAAACTCAAAATGTGGAAAGAAACAGTTTCTGAACATGTTTTACAAAATTGACTGCTAAGTAGTAATCTGTGACCAAATATGAATGACTACTGCACCATATGGAAGTAAAATTATTGTACTTTCCAGGCCTTCAACTCTGCTTGGTTGAAAAAAGTAGGAATAAATTAGGAGCAAAATTCATCAAAAAGTAGGAGTATTTATAAGTAGTGTTTGGAGTAGTACCGGTAACCCTGAAGAAAATGAAATCATGCGGAATATGCATGGGAAAAAAAATCAAAGATTGGCAAAACAGCAGAAATCCATGGAAACAAATTTTCCTTCACAAATAGGTGATGATGGTAGTTACAGTACTCTCAGCAACAATCTGTAAAGACTACTCAACTCCAAACAAATATTAAACCTATTGCAAAGTGTTTCTTTGACAAAATGTAGGAAAAAGTAGGATAATGAGGATTTTAGGGGAAACATAAGGAAAATTAGGATCTTCACAAAAAAGTAGGAAAAAGTAGGAAAAGTAAAACCAGTTCAAGGCCTGTATAACTTTCATTACCTGATATCAGTTTTATGACAATTTTTTGTGTATTTTGAGATCTGGGGGACTGAATTTGGGTTTCCTCTTTGATAACACTCTATACCCAAAACATTTTGGGCTAATAATGTCGCTGTATGGTCTGTGCACATGTGCAGGGTATTACCTTGTGTTACCATTAGTAATTACCCAGCCTCCTTTGGTCAATTAAACCGTCGGTAAACAACCCGTCACAAAATTCATTATGTGACAGCATCGCCGTATAATTCAATCAAGCGCTCATTAACCAAGAATTTGATCGGTGAAATATGACGCGAAAACAAGATAACGACATGGCTGACCTTCAAGCCATGACATCATCAGACAACATCAAAATATGTTTTTATTTTATAGTTATTTAACCAGAAAATGAGTGTTTTGCATTTTTTTCTTTATGCATGTTTGTGTTTAAATGTGATTGTTCATTTTGTGTATGCCACAGTTGTGAATAATAGTTGAATAAACATTATAGTCCTATATTCATGGCTCCTTTTCTTACAAACCAATTTCTCCCCCTCTGTTGTGGAATGGGCTTTATATGAACAGCTTACAAGCAAAAGGCACTAAATTCACTTTGACGACCTTCGGGAAAAGGCCATTACTTTGCCGGAGTTTGTACAAGCGCCTATGGGAAAATGAAACTGAAACACACACTGACTTTTTGTGTGTCTGAGCAATTTAGCATCTAAATCTAAAATCTATTCTGTAACTAGACAAGTGGTTGATCAATGTACTGATGCTAATAACTCCTTTTTCGCGAAAAGTGGATTTAACGCCTTTTGCTTGCAAGCTCTTCATATCCTCTGTGTATAGAAACTGCACACCCCTTAGAGTAGACCCAGTTCGACTGCAGAAATTCAAATGATGCAATTTTCTTCTGGTTTGAGTTCTAGTATCTTCATACCAATATTGCCTCCAGATAGGCCCAGAGTGTAGTATGCATTTACAAACCCTTCTTATTCTCTTTGGATAACCATAAAGCTGTATTTAGATTCCATCAACCGTTCTCATGTCTACCTTTATCAAAATGAACAAAGACATCACGCCGAAAAACAGGACGCCCGTAACATATACATTCATCGGTAAATAACGCAGAGTATATCGCAGACGGTGTCACCTGCCTCGGTAGAAATGTTTCTGGCAATAAACACATTACCGCTTGTATTACTGCCAGGCGTGAGTCTCATGACCCTACTTGTTATTGAACGCAACACAATATCAGAACAAATGTCCTGAAAACTCTTTCTTTATAGTTCCCATTCTCTGTGCTCAATCCTTTTTTCTTTCAACGCATCAAAAGTTTTTGAGAAAGTAAGTGTCATTCACGCTCGGTGCCATGTTGCTTCAGGCGGGAAGTTATGGTACCGCATTGTCGATATTATGGTGGGGGAGAGCGTGGGCCTACAAATGGAGGAAATGTTAAAGTGGCAGATCGGGGGTAGGGTGCTGAAATGTCCCCTCCCCCCGCCCTTGTATAATGCTTAAATGCCCTTCTTCTCCCAGCCAATAATAGATGACTTGTCTTTTTTTATGCATGTTAGCTCAACAGTGTTTGTGAAATATTGACTTTAACTCCACCCCCCCCCCCACATCTTATAGGAAAACCATCCACCCTCCAAATAATCAATAAATTACTGTGATACATGTATATGTTGTAATTCTTGTATTTAAATATAAGAAAACATGCAAGACAAAATTTCAGAATCTTACTGTATGTTACTCTCCTATGCAAATAATTATATGCACAATTATTGTAGGAGAACCTTTCTTTGGACAAAATTTGTCCTTTTCTAAGTATAACTAACATGCCCATCAGAAGTAAAGGCTAAAAGACTCCAACAGTGGGACTATCATTCAATTGAGTATAACCATTGGCAAATATGGTCGTGTATTTCGCTGCAACCGAAGAGAGACTTTATTCGCTATGGTTTATATAAGAGGCTTAATTGTGTCACCTCATGTCATTTTAGCGAAACATGCTTGATTATTGTGGTATTATTTACGACTAATATGGTGCACGGGTCAGAAAACAATAATTCCATGTTTGGTAATTATATGATGACAAAATTGTGGATAGAATTTTGAGTTGGGTTCTTCTAAGCATGTGACCAAGATTTGTTTAAAACAGAAAAAGATGTCAAATGAAGACCAATTTCCGAGTCAACAATGAGGAATAGGAGGTGGCATAATCTAAATTTTACTGTGCCTAATGCGTATTCCCCTATTGCACAAAGTCACCTGTACATTACATTTCCACATATTTAATCATTGAAAACAAAAGAAAAATTGCTTATGGGGTCTTCACAGTTTCAGCTAAAATTGAAATCATACACTAATTGGTAGCAACACAAAATAATCTTCATGAACTTTTTCTGATGTTTAGGAGTAAATTTTCTTTTTCTACAATTGATCTTTTTTTTTATTTTAAGAAATGAACATCTAGCTTCACAAACATTGTTTTTCTCATTTTCGTTAAGTTTTCTATTTCCTTGACTTGATACAGATTTTGTTAACTCGTTGGAGACAATTTGATTTCACTAAAACACGCATTTTCCATAGATCCAACGCAATTTAACTCGTACTTAGTTTTCAAGGAGTTAAGATCATTAATTCCATCATCTTCTACCAGTCTATCAGAATTCTGTTTTCTTCTTATTTTGTATTCAATTCTGTCTTGTTTGCATTACAGAAAACTGGCTCGTAAGTACTCAAGCCCCTCAGCTGCACTATACAAATGTGCAGTAGTGGTGTTTTGAAATCTTGGGAGTCTGAGGGTTAAAGAAGCTTACAGACATAATGTATAGTCATCTCCATCTCTCTGCCAGTAACCATGGTTTGTGAAGCATCGATCTGTCCTCTATCAGCTTACCACAACTCTGTCGTTTCTGTCACATCAAAGCTTCAACCAAAAACACCACAACAAGGGCATAAAATAAACACACTACGTGTAGCCGGCCCAGGACCTCATTTTGTCGGAGAAACCCCTCCCACGTAGCACAAAACACAACCATTTTAATTCGAAGGGATGATTATATGGGATTTACGAAAATGATGGTGTGGCTCAAAAAATTTGGTGGGCAGGGATGTTTTTAACCCAACAAAAATGCATTTTTGGCGACAAAAATCATGATTTTTCTATATTTTATGCCAAAACGTATAATTGATGCTGAGGCAAAGTGCCAATTCTTTGATGCATCTGTATTTCGTACATTGTCTGAAAACTCCTGATGGCATATTGTTATGTAAACAATGAACAAAGGGTGTTTTTGGCGGCGAAAAGTTCATTTTTGGCTAAAAATGAGAAAATTTGTGATTTTTCAGTTAAAAAGGGGGACCAGCAACCCACCTGAGCTTTTGCTTTGTATAAATTAGTATTTAAAAAACTGTGGACAATGTATCTAACGTCTTGTAGCTAGTTTTGAACACAACAAACTCATAATCCGGAGTATTTTTCCACAATAAAATGCAATTTTGTCAAAAATTGAGAAAATCTCATAAAACTACATTTGGCCCATATCTGAAAAAAATTACCATATCCTTGTACTTTTGTTGTATCTATTTATTCATAAGAGATAGGTAATTTACGAAATGATGATGCTGTTCAACAATTTCCCGTACAGGGGTTCCTTCTGGGGGGCCAAAATAACCATTTTTGGAACAAAAATCATGATTTTTCTATTTTTCATACCAAAACCGTACAGTTTGATGGTGAATGTGCCCTTTTTGTTCGTGAATCTACATTATTATCATTGTCTGAAGAGTCCGGATGGTAGTATTGTTGTAAACAATGCAAATAAAGGTATTTAGTCCCGCGGAATATATCTCTCTCAACAACA
>JZLH01S0109882.1:4176-28196 GCA_001188425.1 Eucidaris tribuloides | reverse complement strand
GTACGTACTACGTACTACGTAGACGTGTGTGTGTTAGTGTTAGTTGTTGTGGTGTGTGTGTGTGTGTGTGTGTGTGTGTGTGTGTGTGTGTGTGTGTGTGTGTGTGTGTGTGTGTGTGTGTGTGTGTGTGTGTGTGTGTGTGTGTGTGTGTGTGTGTGTTGTGTGTGTGTGTGTGTGTGTGTGTGTTAGCATGTGTCTGTTTGTGTATCTGTTTGTTTGTCTGATTGTAAGATTGTATCCGTGTGTTTGTTTCAGTGTCTCTGTATGTGTATGTTTGTATCTGTATGTGTCTGTTTGTGTGTCTGTTCATTGTCCGTATGTCTGTTTGTGCGTCTGTATGTGTCTGTGTGCGTGTCTATGTGTCTGTATGTGTCTAGTCTGTATGGGTCTGTTGTCTGTGTGTCTGTGTGTTGTGTGTTTGTCTCTATGTGTCTGTATGTCTGTGTGTTTGCTTGTGTGCGTCTCTGTGTTTGTCTGTGTGTATTTGTATGTGTCTGTATGTTTCTGTGTGTCTGTAAGTGTCTATGTGTGTCTGTTTGTGTGTCTGTTTGTGTATGTTCTGTTTGTGTGTTTGTTTGTGTGTATGTGTGTTTGTATGTGTGTCTGTGTCACAAATTGTCGCCGGCGACAATTTGTGACGATTTGTTCAAAACCTGACGGGGCACAAATTGTCGCCGCTTCAAAGATTGTCGCCGGCGATAATTTGTGCCACATTGCTTCCGCACAATAATCCTTTGTTTTAGGGTTCTGTTTTTTCTGGGACGCACTGTACAATACAAGTAAATTGGTAATTCCACATAATGATATAAAGTAAGATGTGTCAGCAAACGTTAAATAATCGTGATAATGTGACTTTCTCACACGAGAAAATACACATAACAGTTAAACACCGTTTCGCCCTCGCTGTAATTTCAGTACATCCGGGCATTTCCGCCATTACCACGATTAAAACCACCAAGACCAGAGTCTAACCATTTCCAATAGCCTGGGAACAGTACACCTTCAACGCAGAGGAAATGGTTTAGCAACAGACCTCCGTGTATCAAAAGCACGCATCCGTGATTCGGAGTTGTAGTTACAATACGTTCAGCCTGGCCTTCCGCTGTTTCTGAACTGCAGGTTTCTGAAGTCGGTACCAAGTCTACATCCAGAGACCAAAAAACCGGTAGGTGTTTTCCAATTAATGTACGTACAATAGCATAAAATGTTACTTGGAAAAATGTATATATTTCATTTATGTAAAAAGATTTAATTATTTTCTTACAAAGCGATTGTAGCTGTTGGTTATGAAATTATATCTGTCACGTTTCGTTTTTGTCCGATAATGGTATTTCCAGTGCAACGTGTGTAAATACATAAAAGTGCTCATTGACTATTATGACAAGTTTGAAGCTTTCAAAATTACATTGAATTTAACTTGTTACCGCTATCTGTAGCTCTTAATACACGCCAAGTATTCATTTGACATAACGATAATATATAGTATTGAGCTGAGATTCCAACTAGTAGACCGAATTGCCAGTTTGAATTTCACTTATCGGTGGTTTCAAGTGGAACGATTGGACCGCCGTGTTACGTGATACGAAGCGGAAGGCGTGGCGGGGTGATACGTAGTGACTTTCAATGTTTCTTGCGTTAATCACTGGATATTTTATTCCCAAAAGTCGCACCCTTGAATTATATTTTGTACATAATCACCGAAATATGTGAAAAAATGCATTTTGATTTGGGACATTTGATAGCCGTACAAGACAGTGGTGATATAGATTTCTCAAGATGTTTGAGTGGTTGATAGTGCATCCTAAAGACAAGGATATGTTATCAACATCGACTGTACCGATAATGGGTTTAAACAAATCTCCATCGTCATAACGTCAGAAAAAGGCTAAAGTGATTTTGTAAAATGGCCGCCAAGTATATTGTTGACCTTTGCCAGATGACAGGAAGCTATGTGAAACGGTCGTTTGCATAAAGTCAAGTAATGACACGGCCCAAAAAATTATAGTAGTAAAGTGGCAAATCTGTAAATATATAATACACTTTCTTAACTTATGTTTAGAGCTGCACTTTTTAAAAACCAGTCACACTACAGTCACAAATTAATTATCCACCTTGCCAAACAGCAACAGGGACAAAATTTGTTTTCTGGCGTGTTTGTGTTATTTTTTTGTTTACAACGTTTCTCCTATGATTCTATGATGATAATGATGATGGTGATGATGATGATGATGATGATGATGATGATGATGATGATGATGATGATGATGATGACGATTGTGATGAAGACGACTTCGATTAAAATTTTTGAGGATTGTGTTGGGGTTGGTGATGATGATGATGATGATGAGGATACCATGACCGTCGTGATGATAGTGATTTGATGACGATGGTGGTGGTGGTGGTGGTGGTGGTGGTGGTGGTGGTGATGTTGATGATGATGATGATTGTGATGAAGACGATTTCGATTATTGTTATGTTGAGAATGATGATGTTGGTGATGATTATTGGTGGTGATGATTGTGATGGAGACGATCTCGATTATGTTGAGAATGATAATGTCGGTGATGATGATGATGATGATGATGATGATGATGAGGAGGAGGAGGAGGAGGAGGAGGATGGTGATAATGATTATAATGACTACAATGATGGTGATGGTAGTTGTGGTGGATGTGGTTATACTAATAATGTGATATTTTTCAGACTTATAGTGCTGTATACCTCTACATGGAGTAATCAACAAAAATACTGTTCAGTCTTAATGTTCATTCTTCATGATGTTACTTACGCACGGTAAGGAACAAAATCATAAGAGTTTTGATAACAAGTGCAGAAGGGAACAATTCATCCCGACAAAATTTCAGATAACTAAAGTACGTTCTGTCCCATAAGTGAAAGTATACAGCTATACATGGGCGTCGATCCATTTACGGATTGCGGTGGCAAAAGTAAAAAAAAACTGTCAAAAAATTGCAAGTTGCAATACAGAATTTTGCGCGTAACGCAAAGCGCGCCGAAAAATTGAAAATTGTGTATGTTTGATAATATTTTGTTGCTAAGTTTAACGGTTTTGTTTTTATTTCCAAAGCTTTTTAAACATATCATTGCATTACACATTATGACTTTTTCAAGTTGTCAAAATTATTGGGGAAGGGGGGCAAATCGATATGTTTGCCCCCAATATTTGGATAGGGGTGGCAACTGCCCCCCTTGCCACCCCAGGATCGACGCTCCTGTGGCTACAGAATCATTGTAGTATAGTTGAGCTTTTGATCGTAAAGATGCACCGACTGAACTTTCTTCACCACTCATGAAATCACTCTGGAGAAGACTGATTCTGAACATCACGGTTGATCATAAAGATCAGGATATTGCTTTGATCAAGAATACATGTATGATATTGTTAGTCATACATTATGTAAAGACTAAAGAAGCATTCTGAATATTCTGAACAATTTCATTTTACTGCACGGTCTTTCACTGGTGTTAAAGATTGTCATTTTTCTGGCCTTGCTGATCAGAGTTTTTTTTTTGTGTAAGTTAGCATAGGTGCATCCTATCGCAAGGCTCTCTTGAAGAGCAGTTTCTATTGAAACTGAATGGGACTACCCTGCTTTTAAATAAAACGATAATAAATAAATAAATAAATAATCCAGGGGGTGGTAGGGAGGGTCGTACACCCCCTCCCCAAATAATCCAAAGATCCACATTTTTTCCAAAGATATTTTTTTTTCTGAGGGCCTTTTCACAGTGATATAAATGAAAAAGAATTGATCAGGTACATTTTAATTATATCTTGCTGTTATATCACGGTGAAAAGGTAAAATAAAAAATTATGATAACAACCCACCTAGAAATAATCCTGGATATTTCATTGTGCAAAGGTCCAAAAAGTTATGATCACGACCCACCCAGAAAGAAATCCTGGACACACCCCTTGCCAATTAAATTCTCCTGTATTTTTATCTCCCACTATTCCAAAATAATGCTCCAGTTCGTTTTATTCTTATATGCAATCATATTATTTGTTTGAAACTTCAAGGTATATAATAACCTTTCGAAAGGTGTTAACTGTTTCGGTACTTGAATTATTCATTTTTAGTTTGCTAGACATCATTCTATATCCTCGAGTACGGTTTTAATTTCACGTTTTTTTCTACATGCTGCTGGCTACGGTTAATGGTATGTTTTAAATTCGCTGCTGCTGCTTCCGCCTACACATGAAGAAAATGATGCACTTTGCATCTATTTTGTCACCGGTGTCACCTGTGGTAATTGCACCAGTTAACTTATAAAAGGAGCAGATTTGTACCTTAAAATCATAAAAACACGTTTGGCACCTTTAAAGAGCTTTAACTGATTCTGTAACGTTTTTACTGTTAAGGTGCGAATCAAACATGATTTATAGACGCAAAAATTCCTTTCACTCATTGTACCCCAAACCTGCAGATACATTAACGCACCCACATCTGCACTTAAAAGGTGGCAAAATATGCTAAAGATGAAACAATGAACCTGTTTTTTTTTCTTTTTCTTTTTTGAATATATATTAAAACCTTAGAGCCTTCTTCACTTCACTCTTAAACTGGTTGTGTAAAAATTATAAAACACAGTGATACAATGCTAAACCTACCAACTGTAATGCCAAAATGTTACACAAGTGGTGTAGAATAATGCCACAGAAACTTGCCTAAACAATTGCCACAATTTGTTATTAAAAATTTTTGCACAATAGTTGGTTTAGGTTAAGCATACGAGTTGTGTAATTTTACACAATTAACACAACCGGTTTTAGCAGTGTTTAGCAATGTGGGTCATGGATACAAGACCTGTTTCGTTTTGAGAACGTGACGGTGCACATACCGGTGCGGAGGCGGGGGGTTCCAGAGCCAACAAAAGAGATGTAATATAACCTTAGATTTTACAGCTCATATTAAAACTTCATCTTATTATAGAACGCGCACCAAAACCTGACGGATTTTTGGCGCGTGGCCCGGAAGAGGCATGGTGAACATTGCGCTGAGCGGGGCCGACGTCGCCTGCTGGTATACGTACATACGTACTGGAAGACAGTGTTCCTATTACTCGCTTGGCTGTAGATAAAAAGCGCAGCGTTACCGCGTTCTCATTGCCTATTCGTCGTTTGTATTTTTTTGCAACATAGCGAAACTAATTAATCTCGTCGCTGCGAAACTCCAGTCACACAACAGGTTAAACTTTTGCTTTGCTTCTAATTATAGAAACGGCACCAAAACCTGACGCATTTTTTTGCGCGTGGCCCGGAAGAGGCATGGTGAACCATTGCCGTAGCGCGGCGACGCGTCGCCTTTGCTGGTATACGTACATACCGTAACTGGAGACAGGTGTTCCTATTACTCGCTTGGCCTGTGATAAAAAGTCGCAAGCCGTTACGCGTATCTCATGGCTATTCGTCGTTGTATTTTTGCGAACATAGCGAAAATAATTAATCTCGTCGCTCGAAACTCCAGTCACACAACATGGTAAACTTTTGCTTTGCTTTCGCCAGATCTAAGTTTTTGGTGTGTGTAAATTTGTTTTTGGTCGGCCGGCCCGGCTCGTGCTATGGAGTGTGAGGGGCCAAGGCCACAGGGCCGTAGGGGGATGACAATGTTGTTGTGCTGTACTAGGCTGTTGTGCTGTGTACCCAGGGAGCTCCGGCCCTGCGGGCGGAGCTCCTTGGTTTATGTGCTTGGAAGGAAGGATGGAAGGGGCTCTCAGGTGGTTGTGGTGGGCGGGGAAGTGCGCAAGGACAGGTAAAGTCAGGGGTGGCTGCAACAGGGTGGCCTGGGGAAGGGGAGTGCGTTCCCCCCCAATTTGGGGTTGGGATGGGGTGGGGAGGGTTGCTTAGGGACTGCTAGCAAGGACAAGATTAAGTCAGGGCGGTGCAACAGGGGTGGGGTTGGGGAAGGGGATGCTTACGGGACTTGCTTAGGTGGGGGAAGGGGTTGCTTAGGGACTGCTTAGAAGGACAGGTTGAAGTCAGGGGCGGATGTGCCGTGTGGGTGGGGAAGGGTTGCTTAGACTGCCTAGCCAAGGACAGATTAATTCAGGGGCGGTTTTTGCAAGCAGGGAGTGGGTGGGGAATGGGTGGGGAGGGTGCTTAGGGACTGTAGCAAGGACAGATTAAGGTCAGTGGCGGTCAACGGGGTGGGGTTGGGGGAACGGATGCTTAGGCGACTGCCTAGGGGTGGGGGAAGGGGTTGCTTAGGGACTGCTAGCAAGGACAGGTAAAGTCTGGCGGTTGCAACAGGCGTGGGTTGGGGGGAGGGGGTGGGGAAAGGCGGTTGCTTAGGACTGCCTAGCAAGGGCAGGTAAAGTCCGGGCGGTGCAACAGCGTGGCTGGGGAGAAGGGGTGGTTGCAAACCCCCCCCCCCCCCCCATTTGTGGGTGGGGGTCAAAGGGGGTGGGAAAGGGGTTGCTAGGGGCGTGTTGCCTCCCTCCCCTCGAATGAGCTTAGATCAGAACACATCCACAAAAAAAATTTTCAGGTAGTCGGATTAGAAGGGGGATGCTTTTTAGGATGCTAGCAAGACAGGTAAAGTCAGGCGGCGGTTGCACCAGCGGGTCAGGGACTGTTAGGTGGTTGCCTCGACCCCTTCCCCCCGTCTCCTACACCACTGAAATCATGTTTTTTGGTTTCTGGAAATTTGGCCCTTGGCTGGCGCACATTGTGTTAAAGTGATCATTAGTGCACAGGGTTCGGTTGCGGAATGTCCAAAGTTTCGTGTGCCCCCAGTGCCCCACAGAAAATTATGAAGAAGCCTAAAAGGGGGGGGTGTTAATTCGGTAAAATCCATGCAATTTTTTGGGCAAGGGGTATTTGAATATGTCAGTACGAAAACGTAAAATGTTGATTTTTTCTTATAGCAAATAAGAGGAGGCAATACGAGAGGGATACAACGGCATAAGGTGGTGGCAGGGGGTTGGCGGATTTGGCGACTATATTGGGAGATTGAGAGGATATGGGGATCCCCCCCGCAACAAAAAAAAATGCATGTGAACGATGCGTGCGTGGCTGCAGCTTCATCGGCGCGAAGCGTCCGATGAAGCCTTAGTATGTTATACTCTTGGCAGCCCTCCAGCTATGGAGACAAATCGATGTCTCCTTTCAAAACGAACTGGTCCATAAACGTGACTCCAAAACTAATATAAACAGCGGACAATAACTCTGTATGAAATTCTACCTTTCCTCACTAATGATAACGTTCCCTGCCTTACTTGTTTTAGCCCGGATGATACATCGAAGCCACAGGCTAACAGTGACTTGTTAAAAAAGATGTGAGCTACATAATCCTCTATGTTCTAAGTGTCTTTGATAAGGTCTGAAAATTAAGCCCTGAAAGCTTTGAATAGGTGAAAAACTACAAGTACTGAAGTTGACAGGGTTCATTTCCTCCCATAGACTTACTGTGGGTAGATCAAGGCTATTTTATCTTCCACTGGAGTGGAAATTGTTTATTCATGCATATCTTGCCAGTAGCAGTATAACTTTCCAAACTTTTGTATTCTAGGATGTTTATTTGTCCAGTTAGAAGGTTTGTTTATCTTGGTCAGACAGTCACAGAAGATGGAAAATGCGACTCTGCAATAAGACAAAGGATTGAGATTGCGAAAACAGTGTTTATGAAAATGCAAGATGTTTTATGTAGTAGAAAACTTAAGATGCAGAATCTGGAAATGTTACATCTGGAGTACTCTGTTGTATGGAGTGGAAACATGGACACTATGTAAGGAAATAGAGCGAAAACTAGAATCATTTGAAATGTGGTGCTTGCGTAAAATGCAAAAAAAAAAACCTTAGTGATGAAAATCAGCAACAAAAAAGTCCTGAACAGAGCAAAGAGAGACAGAGAACTGATAAAGGCAATACAAAAGAGAAAGCTTGTATATGCTGGACATAATGATAAGAGGAGAAGGATTACAGAAACTGTTACTTGAAGGAATGATAGAGGGCAAACGCGAAAGGGGTACACAGAGATCAACTTGGTTTGATGACATTCAGAAGTGAACTGGTCTTAATTATGAAGAGGTTAGAAGAAGGGTCCAAGACAGAAAACGATGGAGGTGCATAGCCGCCAACCCCACTCCAAGGGACGGCACTACTTGATTGATTGATTTGTCCATTTAAACACTACTATGTACTGCTCAGCTATGACAGTTTGACAGTTTTTTAAATTGAAGCTCCACCATGTTAGCCTGTCAGTAATAGGCTACCATTTTAGAACTACAAATAAAAAAAAAACTGTCAAACTTTGCTATCTGAGCTACATAGGAGTGTTTGAATGGGCAAATAAACACTGGAATACAAAAGTTTGGGAATTTATACTGCCACTGGCAAGATATGAATAAACAATTAGCATTCGGGTGGAGTACAAAATAGCCTAGATCTACACACAGCAAGTCTAGGGGAAGAAATGGGCAGGTGAATCCGGTCAACTTGTAGATTCTCACTTTTTAAAGCACTAAATAATCATTTTGAAATACAATTTTTGTCAGGGCTTCATTTTTAGACCTTATCAAAGACACTATGAGCAGGGAGGATTGTGTAGCTCACATTTGTTAAACTGTGGTTATTGTTAACCTGCTTTAATATTAAATCAATTTATCATTTTTGTCTCGACGTCGACACCATTGCAGAAACATAATTTTTGGTGTCTACATACCAATAAAAACACTCTTAATTGCATTAATTTATAGGAATGTGTATCCGTTAAACACTTTTATACTTTTGAATTGTGCTAATTAAGCTCAGGAAGAGGGTGTGACCATCGTAACAAATCAAAAAACATTTCAGTTTCTTTTTCTTTTCTTGGGTTGATTGACAATATTGGAAACTTCGTAGCAGGGCGCATTTCCTCTGGAAAACACAATGCAAATACAATAACAAGCAAATAATCACATTTACATATCTTTAGGGTTTTAACGTCAGTAAGTGTTGCGGGGTAAGTTAAATTATCGTTTAGCAAGTATGTTGCACATATACAACAATAATCAAAAAAGCACATTTTTAAGTTTTGGTTTAGTAAGTCATTATTTGTATCACGATTCCATGTAGCGCTTTATGACCTCTTGGCGGATTGTCGCTTATCATCTTCAAAGTGACTGCCAGGGTCGACCCTGGTTTAACCGCAGATTTCGTTCGTAATTACCTTGCTATTTTGGGGTCATCCAAAATGATTAGTGTAGTAGGCCAACTTTTTATTTATTTTTCGTATCAATTATATTTCACACACTGATAGACGCAAATATCACATTTGTGATAGAGGTCTAAAGAAAGGAAATGTCTTGCAAATGTAGAGCACACGTGTCAAGGAAGCGCATTAAAAATGCATAAAACATAAATAATTGAAAGGAAGAAAAACACTCAAACAGCTTCCCGAGGAATTATTGTTGCAATGTTATGAATAAAGTGTTGTGAAATTCACTACGCATAACAAGATATCATATTTCTTTTCAGTGACATGCAAAAGAAATTTACTGTTACTCTATTTTTAGTGTATACTATGTAGTATACTAAAAAAAAATATGTAACATACTAAAAAATTATGCAAAACAGATTTGTTTAATAAACGCAACCTATCAAAATTAACACAAACTCAAAGTAACATTAATTTATTGACTAATTTAGAATGACGTCCAGTTTGTGTCAATGCGTTTTCTGTAAGATCACAGTCATGCTCCCTTCATTTATTTTGTCAATTTTGTCAAACCACAAACAACCAGGGCATAATTCTTGCTTAAGTGTTTCTGGACATTTGTTAATACCGCAGGATTGCAATTACTTACACCTAACTCGTAACAAATTATTCTGCCAACTCAGTGTTGGTGAATAGTATAATAGGAATATTAGTCAAAGTCTGAACGTAAGATCAGTTTGCGGAATGGAAGGTGATAGAAGCTAATTATTCCTGAAAAAGGGGAAGAAAAACAAGAGATTAAAAGCATTACCGCGTTATCTCACTTAAGCTAAAATAAATCTCTGTGCGCATGGTGTGAAAGATAGTTCTAATAGCTCGTAATGTTGATAGTATACCGTCAGTTTTATAATCTACAAAAGTATGGAGCGCAAAAATATTCACATTTCCCCAAAGGCCTGCCAGTTGAAATAATACATATTATACCCTATTCTATGACTTACACCACAATTAAAGAAGAGGCAGCACAAGTCGTCATTGTCGGATTAAGTTGATTTGTTAAAAGTTTCAAAATATACACGAGTCAGGAGTCTTATAGGCAGAGGACAGATTTCGTTTGTGAACACACACGACATTCGTAGCTTCGTAAATGTATTTAGATCTTTATTATGTTCTACATGTATTTATGCCCTGAAAAACTACACTTATATAAAATGCTTCCATTTTAAAAGGTATCTATAAATAAGAAATGAATTTCGGAAAAATAGGCCTTTTGCCACTGGGAGGTCTATTTGGTAATGTACATAATAAAATCTGCTAGCTGATCATTTTTAGTATCATTACCTTTCGAAACAATTTTCGATAATTTTGATGTTGTTTCATGAGGCATTTTGCATCAAACTTTTACCAAAGAAATTTCTCAGGTAAAATATGGAAACTCCAGTTAGTGTAATTATGTCACTGAGTTTACTACAGGTAGAAAAGAATCCGGTTAAATAACGAGAGTCTTTCACTAGTATAAGTTTTATGCAATAGACCCATGATGTGTGGTGTGGCGATATCATACGGAAACATTGATGAAAAAAAAATTGTCAGATGGATCAAAACCTATACCATGGCTTTAAGATAAGACCAAGGTTCTCGGAGACGGAGGTCGTGTTGAGTTCAATGGAATAGCTTTTATCTCTATCACAAGTGATTGATTACAAGAAATCAATTTCTGAATTTCTGTTCTAAATAATAAAACTTCGTTAAATGGTGTTGATGCGATGAACCACGCAAACGGGTGTGCCATTAAAAAAAACTATATTACATTGTGGAAGCCCCATTTATGAAAATTGTTTGCTATCTGAAATATCTGACAGTGTTTTAATGGATAAATAAACACCCTAGTTTTGTTGTCACTCGTAAAATACGTACACATAAAATCCGGCACATGAATTATTGTCAGCTGATAATTCTGCAACACAGCAGTCAATGGGAGGAAACCGGAATGGTCGCTCAATGATTTTCACTTTTTCAAAACACAAAATGGTTGTTTTTAACTGCAATCTTTTTTCAGGGCTTCATTTTTAGACCTTATCAAAGACACTCGTAGCATGGAGAATCATGTAGCTCAGATTTTTTTTTACCTGGAAACATTGTTATATAATGCCTTTAAAGGCAGGGTGTCTCTTTTGCATGCCTAAAATTCTACATTGTGCAAAAGCACTGGTATATAGAAGAAAAATTTCATTTAAGAACCTTTATAAAAGTGAAAGAGCTAGAAACGCAGTTTTAGTTGAATTATAGTAAATGTTTGACTTCAATTTCATTTTTGGTCTACAGTTCCACAAATTTTACAAGTGGTACTAGTCTATTTTTAGAAAGTGCATGTAGGTCTCTTTACTTCCATGGTGTAATTCACTTGTATTTTACACGTACATGACCTTGCATTCCATTCACTGTGTCTGATGCATTCCAGCACAACCGTCTGGTAATACTGGTATTGCGTAAGTACTGTAATCAGCCTGATATATCCATGGACCTATATTGTGCCTAAAACATACACTACACAATTGTTGGTTTCTTGTGCATTTTTTTTCAAATCTACGCAATTTCTGATCTTCAGATGTCACAGGCAAGTACTTTTTAAATATCCTAAGGGCATGAATAATGTTTTGCTGTGTTATGGGAGGGTTGCAAATGAGATTCCCTACCTTTATCATGCAATGAATATTTTTGGAGTGTCCATTCCCTTTAAAGGGGGACAGGCTGTCATTGTATCACCGCCGTGCCTTTAAATTTCCTCTATAATAGTCTAAAGTTCAGTCAGTTGGATTCGGAAGGACATTGGGATTAAGGTGCACATCCGTTGTTCTGCCTCGAGTGGCTTCCGTCCGCCTCCAAATTTTCAACTGAGATAAAGTGTCAATGAGGTCTGACGTACGATAATAGTTCCTGTCGCATAGTGTAGTAGAAACAAATTATATTTTAACATTTGTTGTGATAAGCGCGGGTGGATGATCGTTACTTATCAAAAATTTGGTCACGCGCTTGTAAGGCCTATTTGACGGTTTCGTCACATCTTTTTTTACATTACATCAGCATCACATCTACACCAAAGCATGTTTCAATGGCAGTGTTACCGACAACGATATTCTCTATACACTGCAAACAATTGGTGTTAAATTTAACACTAGGGGTGTTGCACAATATGAATACCGGAAAAGTGTTGATTTTTCAACACCTTTGGCGTTAAATCCAATGCTTTTAGTGTTTGAAATAATTCGTTTAGTATTAAAAAAACACACGTGGTGTTAAAATTTACATCACGTCTGGTATCTATATTGTGTAACACCATGGGTGTTAAATGTAACACCCCAGTTTTGCAGTGTGGTTTAATTAAGATATCATTCTTCTCCACAAAGAAATTCCATAACCACAAGCCACATTGAATTATTTAAATTTCTTTGAGGTTAATAACCCCTTAATATCAACAAATTCTTCGGTAATAATAATTATGAGATTATCAGGATATTTATTCCTGGCACTGTATAATATTAGAATAATTATGGTTCAAATAAGGTGTAATTAAATGCTAGTCTTTGTCTTGATAAATTAGGACTCTGATCGATCGTAAAAAGAGTTCCATTCTCCCAATTCACATTCTCCAAGAAGAGTTAGTTAACAATTTATCCAATTCTTATACCTTTTTCAGTGCTTGCTCAGAAGAAAACGACTTTTAACGAAATATTGCCTGTCAAAGATTTCACACTTTTCAGGTTTAACGCATACAATTATATGATACCGGGTGCGCACAACCTCTCTACAAATCATATATATTTCAAAACACAAAACAAGATTCGTGTTTATTATAAGGGCCATTTTTTGAAAAGTGAAACAAATTGTCACACACGTGACAAACTTATTTGACCTCTCTGACCCTAAATAAGTATGATTAACATAACATTAAATATTTTCACTTGATCACTATTGACATATATAAGATATATTTACATTTCAAAACAATGTACCTGCAAGGCCTTTGGAATCACATGAGATGCAGAGGTCAAATAAGTTCTGTCTCGTGTGTGACCATTTGTTTCACTTTTCAAAGAATGGCCCATAAGCTCTATGCTCATGATGGTGGTCTCTGCATGTCTAAATCATCTATATATACTGCAAATAATTGATATGTTTGAAATATATATGTAATTCAAATTCCATAATATACTTTTCTGCAGTTGGAAAACTGAGATCGCCACCATCAGCATAAAACTTGTTTATAATGGAGTCCTAAAAATATTAAGGAAAGAAAAAGAAAGGGAAAAAACCCTCCAATAAAGAAGGCAGTAAATTTACAATGATGGAGGCCTTAAAATCATAAAGGAAAGAAAAAGAAAAAAAAATCCGTTATAATGAGGGCGGTAAAGAAAAGACAAAAGAAAGTGGACATTTATGTACCGGTATGTATGTTTGTGTTCATGTATTTGTGTGTATGTTTGTGTGCATTTGTGTGTATGTGTGTATGTATGTCTGTATAATTATGTGTATGTTTGTGTGTATGTGTATATGTGTGTGCGTATTTGTGCGTGTATGTGTGTATGTGTGTATGTGTATGTGTGCGTGTTTGTGCGTGTATGTACCGTATGTGTGTGTGCGTGTATGTATGTATGTGTATGTGTGTATATGTGTGTGTTTGTGTTTGTGCGTGTATGTGTGTGTATGTGTGTGTGTGTGTGTGTGTGTGTGTGTGTGTGTGTGTGTGTGTGTGTGTGTGTGTGTGTGTGTGTGTGTGTATGTACCGTATGTGTGTGTGCGTGTATGTATGTATGTGTATGTGTGTAGTGTGTGTGTGTGTGTGTGTGTGTGTGTGTGTGTGTGTGTGTGTGTGTGTGTGTGTGTGTGCGTGTGTGTGTCCGTGTGTTTGAGTATAAGGGTTTACATGGGGTTACTTCAATGATTATTCGGGTGATGTGGTTTGCCCTCTGAACATCCTAGTTGGATTACATGGCCGGAAACCCCAGAGGACAATGTGCAAACGAACACACGCTCTTTCATGAAAGTTGTGTAGCTTTTAAATATATATAAAACTATAAAACACATTCTTGTTGCGTGTGTGTTTCCTTTTCAACGGTGTATTCGTAACACACACACGCCACACACACACACACACACACACACACACACACACACACACACACACACACACACACACACACACACACACACACACACACACTGTACACGCGACAGAGAATATTATATATATATAACGCATATATGTACATATATGAAGTATGTATTCACGCACATATACTAGTAATAATAATAATAATGAACTGTGTATATAGCGCATATGCACAATATTATATATTATCCCTATGTCGCTCTGGAAAAGAAAAAAGGACAGAAAAGGAAACAGTTTGACTCATCAACAACTTAAATATTCTGTTGTCAAACAAAGTAGTGAGTTTTTAAGGAAGCTTTGAATTGATCAATAGTTTTTGTTGTTTTTATTGTGTCCGGGATATTATTCCACAGCTCAGGAGCCGCGACTGAAACGTCTTGAACCATAAAACTGTGTATTGATTTTAGGGGAAACGAGTAGACTGGACTTGGCGATCTAAGATTTCTACTGGGGCGATATTGGATTAGTAATTCCTGTGATAGGATGTGGGCTGAGACCATTTATACAAAGGAATACAAGAGATAAAATCTTAAACTGAATCCGGTATCTAATTGGAAAGGTAGTATACAGTCCAATCTGTTAGCAACCATCTTTCTTTAGAATCCAACCTTCCTACAGTGGCCACTGAAATCATACCCCTGGAGACAAATTATGAGTGTAAATAGCTTTGTATACCATCCACCTGTCTATGAAGGCCACATATTTGGTTTCCTTTGGTGATAACTAGCCTGTAGACAAGTTTAACAGTATTATATTATGATGATTATTTATGTATAGGCCTGATTACACAACGATGGCCACTGGATTTTATGTGGAGGCGTCGTGGCATAGTGGATAAGGCAGGGCATCCCCGTGCGAGTGATAATTTCTTTGATTAAAATAATGAGATTACACTTGACATCTCTAGCCAATTTGGCGATAAATACTGTCAAGAAATATTGGGGCTGTTTCTTCCTGAGATCCTGAGGTACTAAGTGCTTCTTGGCAAAGTGATGGGATGTTTCTTTACATTAATTCTGACAATGAAGTTATCCAAAATGAACCGTGTCATAAAGTGAAATAGGGGCACTAACATCTGATAAATTCCACCTCATTAAAGAAACAATTTAATATTGACCACAGTCTAAAATATCTAAGCTACATAATCCTCTATGCTCTAAGTATCTTTGGTAAAGTCTAAAAATTAAGCACTGAAGAAAACATGTAAGTGATTATTTAGTGCTTTAAAAGAGTGAAAATCCAGTGTGACATTTTCTCGACCTTGTCTATTTCCTCTCATAGACTACTGTGTTACAGGTCTGACCAATTCATACTCGGGAGGAGTAATAATTTGTTTATCCCTGCATACCATACCAGTGGAACCATAACATTCCAAACTTTGGTATGCTAGAATGTTTATTTGTCCATTTAACCACTATTATGTAGCTCAGATATCAAAGACTCAAAGTTTGAAAGTTTTTTTTTTCTAAATTGAAGTTCCACAATGTTAGCATTTATAAAGTCCTGTAACGCATACATTGTATATTGCATTCTGACATCACACGGGGTTAAAACCTATATCTATGTTTTTACTCCTTTTCCTTACGCTGCAGGTCACTATTATGGCTTCATTACATCGGTTAAAGATACTCGCTCATTGGTGGACTGTACTTGCGCTTGGTGTGCTAGTTGCCAATAAGGAAAACGTTAATGCACAGTGTAAGTATATTGCATCTTAAATTAACCCAATAATTATGAGGGAACACGGGAGTGGATTTTCACTGAGCTTGATGCTGCAACCTCGGTGCTGCAATTAAAAATACAATAAAACACAACCTAATGTAAAATTAATATTTTCAAAGACAGATTAAATCATTAATGTCGAGGAGTGCTTTACAATATCAATGTCTTAGTGTCATTAGCGTCCTTCTGGTTATCACCAGCTATTGAGTCACCGCCCTTCTGGCCTCTCATCAACTGATGACTTTAATGTACCAATGGTATAAAAGCTTTCATTGCGTTACATTCTCAGCTCGTACTTTCGAACTGCGCTTGGTCAACGGCACCAATCAGAACGAAGGCCGTATCGAAGCTCGAGGTTCCAACGCTTCTGATTGGCTGTCGCTGTGCGGCGCGTACTGGGATTTGACCGACGGTGCGGTGGCGTGTCGTCAGATGGGTTACATCAACGCCACCAGTGTATCGAGGTCGGCGATGTACGGTTCGGCGACCGGTCGCGTGGTCTCGGTCAACTTCCAGTGCGTTGGGAACGAAGCTAACCTCGGTCTATGTCCCGTTGCTACGTTTAACGAAGGGGACTGTCAGCACTCCGACGACCCGGGCGTGGTGTGCTACCCATCCACGCCGACAGCGACGGCCGTACAAGGTAGTAGGCAGTTAGCATTTGGATTTAAGTTTGAATTGATATCAATTTGTTTCCATCGCCAACAACAAATTGCCCCTCATTTTAAAATCATTGACTTGATATTTGTATTGACAGAAGGATCTACAAAGATCACAATACCTTGATTTCCTGTGAAATAAGAAAGTTGCTTTTAAAAAGAGGCACTTAACTATTAATACCCATTTTGGTTAGAGTGTATGCTAACGACCGTTTGTCAGTCGCACGATGGAATGCAGTACAAAGTATAAAGCAGCATTTTACATAATAAAGAACAATATGCCAAAGAAAGCTCAAAGAAAACATCTTGCATAATAAACAGAACAAACATGCAAACACACACACACACACACACACACACACACACACACACACACACACACACACACACACACACACACACACACACACACACACACACACACACACACACACACACACACACACACACCGATGTAGAATCGTAGAACGTTCAAGAAAATAAGATAATGTGTATAAAAAATAAAGAAAGAATCTTACAAATTGTTCAGTACCAAGCAGATCAAACTATAATTAGTATAAAAAAAACACTTACAAATTCATATCTTCGTATCCTTACATTGCAAATACAATATCAAATAAAACAATACAAGAAGAAATAAATGGCAAGATTATATGGTATTGTTGGTATTGAAATTGAAATTGGAATTGGAATTGGTATTGGTATTGGTAATTGATTTAGTATTGGTGTTGGTATTGGTGTTGGTATTGGCAGTGGTACTGGTACAGGTATTGGATTTAGTATAGGTATTGACACTGGAATTGGTATTGGAATTGGTATTGGTCTTGGTATCGGAATTGGTATTGGAATAAGTAGTGGTAGTGGTATTTGTATTGGTATCGGTGCTGGTATTGGAATTGGTATTGACATCGGTATCGGTATTGGTATTGGCATTGGTACTGGTACTGGTACAGGTATTGGATTTAGTATAGGTACTGGATTTAGTATTGGTATTGGTATTTACACTGTAATGCGTGATCCGCGTAACGCGGATCCCTAGAGTTTGTAACGAAATTTTTTTGGTGAATCCGCTAACGCGGATCACCATAGATGTGTTTACGAAATTTATCTTCTTTCTTTTATTTGTGTTTCTTTCGGTTATACACTTTTTGTTCAAGAACGATATCTGCTTAACGCCATCACAATCGATCTTGCTAACTTAACATAGTTATTTCACGTGGTCAATACCCAAAGTCCATGGTAGTCTTGTCAATGTCATGAACAATCTGTGAGACGATCATCTAAATGACGTCATTTGTTAAAAAGCCTAGAGTTAACCTATATTTGGCAATATCTCGAGCCGGCGCGCGAATAAACAAACGCAAACTTGGCCAAAGGTAAAGTTCACGTCATGTCATCTTTTGTCCAAACCATGTGGCGCGCGCGCGTCTCCACATGCGTATACGCGCGGCGTCAAAAAATAAAAATGCTCCAAATGACTTCATGATTAACAGTACTTATATGTTTCAGCTCATTGGAGCCATTTTGGTGCGAGTGCAGTACCGCCGCGTTGTTCGCGCACCACCACTTTCCCGACCGAATACCGTCGTATTTTTCGATGGTTTTGGATGTCTGTACTGAATTCTACATCAATTAGCAACCTGCCCGAACCAGCGCACCCAAAATAGCGCTTACAAGTCTAAAAAAACGTAAATGGCGCGCACATGCCGCGCGTGAAGTGATTTGTATTTCAAATCACTCAAACCTCTAGAATTAAGCGGTGACCCTACTTTTATTGCTTATATCTGATAGACTATGAGGCGTAGATAGCATTTCCCATGGCATCATGATTTTTATGCCAAAGTGTTGTGACGTCATCTATGAGACGTCACAAAAGAAAAATCGTTATTTCGGCGGCATAATCTCATGACTGGAGTCGAGTAACATCACTAAACGTAGTACACTCAGTACTTCAGGTCCAAGTCATCATGCATGTTGCATCATCATGCGTGCGGGCGTCAGGCACGAACGCGGAACGCGTACGTTTAAAATTAAGTTTTGAATCAGGGACAATTTCCTAGAATAACCATGGACAGCCTACCTGGTATTGCTCATTCTGATAGCTTTGATCCGTAGATAAGAGTTCAGTCTACTACTTTGCATCGTAGAATACTTGTGACCGTCATCTGTGAGCGTCACAAAGAAAAATCGTATATGGAATCTCATGAATGGGGTGGGGATTAAGAATAACAAAATTTGGTACACAGGTTAACTGCAGGGGTCCAAAGGTCATCACTGGTCTAATCAGCAACCGTCGCGCGGTCGGCAAACAAACGCGTACGCCACGCGAATTTCATACTTTATATTTTATATTATTACTAATATCAGATTTTTGAACAGGCGACATTATTTCACCATTAAATGATAATATTAACGGGATATCGAATGATAACATTTTTCTTAAATTAATGGATCACTTTACGCGATCACCAATTCGTCTTACTGACGAATTAAATCTATCTACTTTGTTATCATGTTCTTTCTGGCGTCACTTTTGTTCAACGATAATTCAAAACGGATAGCGCTTTAATAATCATTAATCTTACTTATTATGACTCATGTTAATACCTCGTGCATTCTAAACCCGCGTCAATATACACACCTTATGACTCATTTATTACTCATTTTCAAAAAGGCTCGACTAAACATACATTCCCGATATCTCGACTGCCGGCCGTTCGAATAAAATAACCAAACTTTGCCACTTTTAATTCATCTTCATGTTCATCTTTTCTTCTAAAACCACGTTGCTCCTGCTCTTCTTCACATCTTTACTTCTGCTTCAATAAAATAATAATTGCCTCCTTTAAATTACTCTTATTAACGGCTATCATATGTTCATTTCATTGTTTTTATTCATTTTTTATTCTGTCTCGCGACTCTCTCCTTTTTTCACTCATCTCCCATTCCTCCGTAATATCTCTTTTTTTCATGGATTTTAAATTTCTGACTTGATTCCCATCAATTATATAACTCTCTTTCCCCACCAGTTAACCAAAATATCGCTACAATGGTCCTAAAACTAAATCTGCAGTTCTCATGCTTTCTCTTAGTTTATCGCTATTATTAAAATCCTTTATATAACTCTTTAGGATATTAACTCTTACCCCTACTTATGCTATTCTGGTAGCCTATGATCTTGTATATAAATTCAGATTTATTTAACTTCATTACAAATCTTTTACTTCATCTATTTACGTCACAAAGAAAAATCGTATTTCTGTTCATATTTCATTATGATTTGTAGTACATCATCAAAACGCTACACATAACTTCAGGTCAAAGTTCATCATTCTGTTATCAATAATCTTCCTTCCACACTTATACTCTACCTTGTTAATATTAAGGTCTCCAAATCATATTTTTTTCTAGAATTATTTATACAATGAACCCCTACCTTGTATTGCTCATTCTTATCATCTATGATCGGTACAAACAGGTTCAGCATACTTTACATTCAGGAATACTTTTGACGTCATCGCATTCACAAAGAAAAAAACTCGGTTTTTCGTCTCATATCTTCATACTTAATCATTAAAGATAATCATAATGTTTTATCTATCTATTTAATTCTCAGTCAATCTCTTATATTTCCTAATCATAAACCGTTCACGCTCACTACGAACCACTCTCTACTCTGAATTTTAATTGATTTATAATTGTAATATGACGTACAATTCATTCAAGCAATCATACTATTATGGATTCCCACCGTTTATATTAAATACATAGCTTTTACTCGATCACCTAATCTTCTTATAGAATTTAAATTATATTAATTTATTTCTTTTGTCTGTCTTCATTATTACTGTATTTATTGCGTACTGTTTATTTATTGAATTGTATATTATTGTTATTGATGATTTTATCTTAATCATTAACAATATATAGTTCTATTTGGCTATTGGTATCGTATTCGGTATTGGAATTCTTAACATTGACATTTCCATCTACATATTTATTTCGTATTGTATGTCTACTGGTACTGGTTACTGGTACATATTATTTAGTATAGTGTATTGGAATATTTATGGCATAAGTCTATTTTACATCTTGATATTGGTATTGTAAATTTGTTATTTTCTTGCTGTCTTTGGTCTTTGCATAACTTTATTATCTTCTATTTCTAATTAATGATATTAAATGCGTACTGGTACTTTATTTATTAATATTATTTATTGCTATGTACTTAATCTTCATTTGATTACTTAATTTGTTCTATTACACATGTAACTTTGTATTGGAATTGTATTTGTTATTATATCTACTTTATAATTCGTATTTGACATTGTATTCTACTTGTATTTCGTATTCTGAATTTTTTAATCTATATAAATCGAATTTATTTCCAACAATATTATTGTTATTTTATCTATCTGCTGTTATTGTAATTTATTACATGACATTGCACTGTACTTATTACTTATTATATTCTCACTGTTACTTTACAGATATTAGTAAATATTGAATTTAGGTATTGCAATAAGGTATTGACACTGAATTCCTATGTTAATTGCTGGATCCGCTAACGCGGATCACCATAATTTTACGAATTCTTCTTACTTGTTTCTTGTTTTTTTGTGATCCGTAACGCGATTACATAGATGGTTGTACGAAATTTCTTTTTTTGTGATCCCTACCGCACACCATAGCAGTTTGTACAAATTTTCTTCTTACTTTTTCTTTCTTTTTTATTTGTTCTTTCTGGTCACTTTTGTCAGACGAATCTCAAACTACAAAAGCATTATCTTGTAACTGATATAGTTTATCCCATGTCAATATCTCAGCATTAGTCTGACAATGTCAAAGACCATCTGTACCGGTCATCTATACTCATTTTATAAAAAAGTTAAGATTAACCTTATATTTGGGCAATATCTCAAGCTTGCTTATTCGAAAAAACAACCAGAATTTGCAGATCAATTAATTCAATCAAACTTTTGACTAACCACAGGTCCGCGCCCCACAAGCAGTACGCGTCCGCAAAATTTAAAATGCTCCAAATACTTCTTATGGAATAGTACTATATGTTTCAGTCATTTAGCATTTTTATTTCACCATACGCCCTTTTTTTCCGGCACCACTTCCACCGAACACCGTCGTTTTTTCGATGTTTTATTCTACTGGAACTTACATCAATTAGGAACCCCTTTCCTTGATCCAGCGACCCAAAATATCGCTTACAAGTCCTAAAAACGTAAATGCCATGCGCCCGTATATTTCATTATTAAATCGCTTATATACTCTCTAAATTAACGTACCCCAAGCTTTTTATGCATATTCTGATAACTATCTAGAATAACATTCAGGCATCGGCTTTTAATCCAAATTTGTACGTCGTCTATATCACAAAGAAAGAATCGTTTTTCGGCTCCATTTATCTTACTAGGTTTGATATGTACCGCAACTAGATAAACACAGTAAACTTCAGACTAAAGCTCATCTCTTTCTTCCAATTCATAAGCACGTCCCGTCACACGAACCACGTGCACCATTTTAAATTAATGTTTTCAAGCAGAATTTTAATAATACAACAGATTGAACAAGCAATGTACCTTTTCATAATTCCATTCTGTAGATTCATTATAACTTTATACCACACCAATCTCTAGTACAATAACATCTAGTATCTTCTCTGTCACTTCAGACGTAACTCAACAACGATAGCTAATCCATCATAACTTAACATAGTAACTCTTAATACCTCCATAACCCGCGTCAATATAACACCTATACTTCATATGACGTCATAAAAAAAAATCGTAAACTGTTAAGGACCCATTCTAGTTAGCACAACATTAAAATCCTCACAACGACCTTTGAAAAATGAATCCTCGAATTCACATAATATAACTTAAAACTGCAAGCAAATCACTGATCATATGCACCTTCCATCTCCAATCATTTAACGCCACTTTAACAACCTAATTTGTTCCTCGCTATTATTTAAGCCTTACGCGTTCATAATAGATGTAGCTGTACACCCGTCAAAAAATAAAAATGCTCAAATGACTCTGTAAACCTACCAATTCATGTCATCCATAGTGCCGCGCTACCGCGGCGTTCGCGCACACCCCCCGGAACCAAAATATCGTCTTCATATGATCTGATAATTCTCACAATTAACCCTCCACAACTAACCGCAAAAATCGTACAGTCCAAAATACGGTAAATCGACCCTGAATCTGTACCGCGACGTAAAAATAAAGGTTGATATATAAACCTGCATAATAGATGTCATTTACACCTTAAGCAAGGCTCCACACTAACATTTTTTCCTACTTGCCCTTTGCGGCAATTGTGAAATTTATCCATTTAAGATATTTTAACTTGCCCGAATTGAAAAAATTTTACTTGACCCAAAATAAACAGATCAAACATCAAACATCATTCCCCTATAATTTAACCAATAAAGCCTTTTATAGCATTGGACGTTTATTATTTTCAGTTCTGGGTGTTGCCAAAGGTTGATTTATGAAATTAAGAGGTATAAATGATAACACAACAAAACAAAATATATTGACATGAAAGTCTAATAGAAGCAAGGTCAATTTGTAAAACATCCATTAGCATAAGATCTCTCTCAGTGAACAAAATCTTAGAACTGTCATCTCCTTCTATTAATAGTGTCATAGATTGATTTGATATGTATTTGTTTCGTTCATCGTATTCTACAAATCCAATCGTCTTACTCTGTCAATCGGCAACGGAGCAGTATTGTAATATTCTGAAGTATCTTGAGACTCTTTAGCTTCATTCAACCCCGACAGTGAAAATTATTACTTGCACGTATCCGCGGGGCACCAGTACTACTCGGCAAGTGACTTTGCAGTCGTGGTCCGGTACCACCCTGACACATATAAGCTTGTAGGAAGACCAAATTACTGTTATTGCTCTGATACATTTTCGCCCATCGTTTATATTGCCAATATATATCCCTATTAGAAAGAATACATTATGGGATTAATTTCACATTTAGCTTGTTTCAAGATCTGATGAAAATAATGTTAAAATAAAACTTAAACCTCAGAAATTTTAACACTGACATTGAAGCGTACTTTTGGCACACTGTCCCTTTTATGTTTGTACATAAGACAAGTGTACCATTGTCAATACAAATAAAGAGAAAAAATTATCTTAGGCCCGACTTTACACCAAAAGGCCGGCACCGGAAAGGCCGCGCCTCGGCGCGCGCCTAAAATTGCGGGGCCGGGGTAGATACACAGTACCTCAGGCAAATTCATTCAATCGCTATCTCACATGCGCCGCCTT
>JZLH01S0109829.1:0-12910 GCA_001188425.1 Eucidaris tribuloides | reverse complement strand
CAACCCAGCGATCACATATTCTGAATCGGTTCAAAAACTTCAAAAGAGGTTCGCTCTCCATGATGAACCGGAAGTAATAAGGATGCAGTTCCAGTCCGCTCAACAACGTGCGGACGAGGACACCCTTAAGTGGGCTGACCGTCTGATGACCTTGGCGGGGCAGGCCTTTATTGGACTCCCGGACTGTTATGTTCAGGAGCTGGTAGTGGCTCGTTTCTGCCAAGGGGCATTAGATAAGGACGCCGGGCACCATGTACTCACTTCTCGGCCTGGTAAACTCGATCAGGCTGTTCAGAAGTACAAATGGTACCAGTTCACTCAAAAGACTATGCATTCGCATAGTAACACGAGATCCAAGAAGGACATTAGACAGCTGTCTGTGGATGAGGTGGAGAGTGAACCGAGGATCCAGAAGGTAAGTACTAAGTCTACCTTGGAAGTTAGGGTTGCCACTCTCGAATCGCAAAATGCATCCTTGGCATCTAAGATAGATTCCATGGTGACCGCCATCATGGATCTATCCAAAACTACCCAAGGACTTGCTGCACCGGTTCAGTACAGCCACAGCAGATCGATCAGGCCCCAGACAGGGTACTGGTGGCCGGTCTAGATTTGTCACCTGGCCGTACTTCGGGGACACCTGACCGTTCAGCAGGTGGACGGTCCGGTTCGGGCCGCACTCAAGCCACACCTGACCGATCACCGGCTAAGGTAGGGTTTTCGGGATGCTACAATTGTGGGCAGCAAGGTCACTTTTGTAAGGTTTGCCCCCAAAGAGAGACACCGAAAGTAAGGAATGTGTCCTTTCAGGAGGAGGGAAACGCAGAAGGGTCGGAAGAGGTGGGGAGCCTCCGATCCAATCAGGGATCCCCAACCCCAAAGTCCCCCACAGTTTGAATGCATCAGTTGACCTGCCTAGTAACATAACATCGACTGGGGCTGGAACATGTAGTGAAGAAGTTAGGATTATTGAATCTCCGAACTTAATTGAAATCGAGAGTAATTCTGAAATTCTACCCCCATGTTCAGTCCCTAAGACAACAGGTAAGTCGGAAGCCACGGTCGGGATTAGTTGCGAAGTCCCGTGGGAGAACCCACCATGGCCTCCAGATATGACAGGTGAGTATCACAATGAAGATGTGGAAGTGATAGTATGTAGAATAGTGTCTACTTCTACATTAGGTGTCGAGGTGACAGCCGGCTCTGAACCTATTACTGCAGTTTTGGATACAGCGGCCGCTGTCACTATCGTCTCTGACAAACTATTTGAATGCATGCGACCACGACCGCCTATCCTTAAGCAGGTCTTGCTTAAGGGGCGCGAGGTATGACAATGCATGGTGTTGTTGTGGGGCCGGTAAATCTTCAACTAGGTAAGCAAACGCTTAGGGAAGAGGTATATGTAGCCCCCATAGCTGACGACATGTTATTTGGTGTTGACCTTTTACGAAAGCACAAGGCCAAGATAAACATACCGGATTCTGTGCTGACTCTGAGTGGTGAGCAATTGCCCATCATTCAACGTGAGGAGTCGGGGAATGTAGCGCGGGTGTGTGTGGAGCGGGATGTGATTGTTCCCCCTGGTTCGGTGCGGAGGGTGAGGTGCATTGGTGCCTCAAACTCTGGGCCGCTCTTGGTGGAGCCGTCGCCCTCTCTGCCCGGGCCTGTGCTCGTCCCCCGGAGCCTTCACAATGGACATGAAGAAATGGATGTCTATATAATCAATCCATCCACTACAAGCTGTAAGCTTAATAAAGGTGAAATCATAGGAGAAGCACATGAAGTCTCGGTGTTAGCTCGTAGCTCAGAACTTTCAGAGGGTGCAAGGGTGAGAAGTGTTAACACAACTGATACTTCTGACTCTTGTATACCTCCTCACCTCTTGGATCTCTGGAACCGCTCCATTGAGGAGCTGGCACCAGAGCAACAGGAGGAGTTACGAAAACTTCTGATCGAATTTGAGTGTGTGTTTGCAAAAGATGAGTTTGATCTTGGTGATTTTCATGAAATAACTCATAGCATTGACACAGGCGATGCCACACCAATCAAACAAAAGATGCGGAGGACCCCCTTGAGCTTTGTTCAAGAAGAGCAGGCCCATCTTAATAAGATGCTGGCTGCTGGGGTAATCCAACCATCAATGTCTGAATGGGCATCTCCCCCTGTGTTAGTGCGTAAACGAGATGGAGGACTCCGCTGGTGCATTGATTATCGTAAGCTTAACAATGTCACCAGAAAGGATGTTTATCCTCTACCTTGTATTGAGGAATGCCTAGATACGTTGGCCGGCAATAAGTGGTTCTCTAAACTCGACGCTAATGCCGCCTATTGGCAGATCAAGGTTAAGGACTCTGATAGAAGTAAGACGGCCTTTATTACCAAACATGGGCTGTACGAATTCAAACGCATGGGATTTGGCCTGTGTAATGCGCCGGCTACATTCCAGCGGGTAATGAATCTAGTCTTGAGGGGTCTCACGTGGGACGTAGCTCTTGCATTTTTGGATGATGTTTTGGTACTGGGTACTTCATTTTCAGATCATATCGAGAATCTAAGAGCAGTCCTGGGACGTTTCAAAGACTACAAATTGAAACTCAAACCCAAGAAGTGTGCTTTTTTCCAGGAAAAGGTCGAATTTTTGGGTAGGGAGGTTGATGGTGACGGGTTGCATTTGAAAGAAGAAAACATTCAAAGGGTGGTTGACTGGCCTACGCCTAGTTGCACTAAGGAAGTAGAGCAATTTCTTGGGCTCGCCAACTACCATCGAGTGTTTATGAAGGACTATGCACGTGTGGCTGGACCGTTATACGAGCTTACAGGTAAGAATGCATTTTGCTGGACTGATGTCCATCAATCTGCGTTTGAGCAGATTAAGACTCTACTAACATCCGCCCCGGTGCTTGCTCTTCCGAATTCTTCAGACCCATTCATTCTGGATACCGATGCATCAAGTACTGCAGTAGGGGCAGAGTTGATACAGGTACAGAATGGTGAAGAGAAAGTTATAGCTTATGGTAGTTTGTCCCTTTCTCCCCAACAGAAAAACTACTGTGTCACTCGCCGTGAATTACTAGCTGTGGTGCTATTTACCAGGCAGTATCGGCATTACCTTTTGGGTAGGCCATTTACGGTGAGAACAGATCACGGCAGTTTAACATGGCTGCTTAACTTCAAAGAGCCGCAAGGTCAATTGGCCCGCTGGCTTGAGGAGTTAGGTCAGTATGATATGACGATCGAACATCGGCCAGGCAGACGCCATTCAAATGCTGACTCTCTTTCTCGTATTCCGGAAACAGGGCCGGCATGTGAGAATTTTCGGTTAGGCGTTGAATTGTGTGACTTGCCTTGTGGCGGATGTTCTTATTGCACCAAACGGCACCAAGACTGGGCACGTTTTGTTGACTCTGTGGACGATGTAGTGCCATTGACCCACGGTCAGCAGGTATCGAGCGTGGCAGTCGAGGAGGATTTCCCTGTAACGCACATGGAAATATCCCCCGATACCGCCTTCGAGGTAAGAAATATAATCGTCGATAACCCAGTAACGGCTAGTGAAGATCTGCCTTCTCATGAATTAGTGAAAAAAGAGCAAGAAGACGATCCAACGCTTGAGCCTTTACGTATATGGTTAGTAGACAAGCAGGAGCTGGATGAAGGAACCCTGTTTCTTCTCTCACCAGAAGGTAAGTTCTTATGGATAAACAGGGCACTATTTTTCCTGAAGAACGGAGTGATCTGGAGGAAGAGGGATGATTGTGATGTCATGGTGGTTCCTGAATCACTAAGACATGACATAATCCGTCTGAACCATGATCCACCGTCGGCAGGACATGCTGGAGTTAGTCGTACCAGGGCTAAGCTCAAGACTAAGTATTACTGGTATGGTATGTCTCAGGACGTCCGAGACTACATTGCTAGGTGCGCAACTTGCAACCAAAACAAGAAAGCAACGCGCTATGGGAGACACCCCATGAAGAATTATCATGCAGGGGCTCCCATGGAACGTGTGCATCTTGATTTCATGGGTCCATTGCCAAGGACAACGCAAGGTAATGAGCATATATTAGTCATGGTCGATCAATTCACCAAATGGATAGAGTGTGTGCCCCTGCCTTCCCAATCGGCGGAAGTAACAGCTCATGCTGCTGTGAGCGAGTTTTTCTGCCGATTTGGGTATCCGTTTCAGATATTCACAGACCAAGGCAGGAATTTTGAGAGCAATCTATTCAAAAACATGTGTCGCATCCTTCAGATTCACAAGTCCAAAACAACGCCTTACAGGCCTTCAGCGAACGGCCAGTGTGAGCGGGTAAATCGGACTCTGATGGATGCGGTGCGTTGTTACGTGGCAAAATCTCAGAAGGACTGGGATAAGTACTTGCAGCAGATCGCGAGTGCTATCCGTGCCACAGTAAATCGGAGTACCGGACTCACCCCCAATAAGCTTATGCTTGGAAGGGAGGTAAATCTACCAGCTGACCTTGTATTTCCCGTTCCACTGCCAGCACAGGACAAGATCGTTGACGAGCATGTCGCGGACTTGACCAGTGCTATGCGCAGTGCACATGTATCGGCTAGGGCAGCACTCAAATCTGCCCAACGCCGTATGAAACGGGACTATGACGTCAGACAGTATACCCGTGAGTTTGAAGTAGATGACCGTGTTTACATTCTGGACACGGCCCGGATCAAGGGGAGATCGCGGAAGCTGAGCCCCCCTTGGAAAGGGCCCGCGGTCATTGTAAAAAAGTTGTCACCGTACCTCTATAGGGTAGCCTATAGACGTACAATCCTAACACTGAACCATGACCGATTGAAGAAATGCACGGATCAGAGTGAACTCATCGCCGGCATTCCAGGCAAGGTTTATTGCCTTTGCCGGAAGCCGGACGATGGATTCCTTATGATTCAGTGCGATCGATGTGATCACTGGTATCATGGGGCATGTGTTGGAATAACGGAAAGGGAAGGCGTGGAGAAAATCAAGTGGCACTGCCCTCTCTGCAGCAGAGGAAGTTAATAATCCTATGGAGTACATATAGAAGGTAGAATTTTAATAGTAAGTGTTGCATGTACAATATAGTTTTTTTTAAAGGAAACAGTCAATGGTTTTCTATTTTAATATTGTAATACTGTACTGTACTGTACAGAAAAGAGGAAGGTAAGTGAGACCATTTAAATTTAGGTGTTAAATGAGGGGATTTTTATGTTTTTATGCCTACACATATTAAAGTCTCTCTTGTTTACATCTTTGTCTCTTCCAGCCTCTTTTTCTGTGATACCATAGGACAAGAATGGACCAGCCGCCACCACCCGGCATTATAGAGGAGGTAAGTATGGAGTACATGCCTGGGGCCTCTGAAGAGGCTCTCCATGAGGATCCCCCTGACTCCAGGGAGGACACTCAGGGTGGAGCCTCGGAGGAGGCCAGCCAGCCTCCGGCCTTGAACGAGGCCGGGGTTCCCTCTGGTCAACCCCCGGCCTCTGACAAGGCCGAGGCTGACCCAATAATGATACAAGATGAGCAGCCTTCGGCCCACAAGGCCGACGCTGCTCGACACAGACGAAACGTAAAGCGGCGAGAGCGCGAGCGGCGGGCCAGGAAGGCCAAACAAGAGCGTCTTCTTGTGGCCGGCTCTGGCCTACTTGCCCAGGCTCCTCTCGCCGGCCTTCTGGGGGTGCTACGGCTCGTGGAGCTTGGCCGGGTCTTGCACCCCAGGCCACCCATGCAGCCGGCCTCTGGCGTGGAGAGGCCGGGAGAGCGGCAGCGGGCAGCCATAATTGGACAGCGGGCACGTCACGCAGCCAGGCCTCCGCCTTGGGAGGGGCGGAGGCGAAGCCGTGGGGGGACGCGGCAATGTCCCGCCGGAGCGCGTAGTGCCGAAGGCTTTCGATTCCCACTACCACCCCGACAGAATAAAGAAAAAATGTCGGGAATCCGAACGGGAACGACCGAGGGGTAGCCCAGTGCACCCTGTCGAGGTGGCCGGGGGGATCATGAATTTTTGTGATCCGTCACGGTTTGCTGCCCCCGGCTACCTCGACAATGTGCTGGAGCACCTTCCACCCGGTTTCGGGGTGGCAGTGGGGATCCACCCAAAACATGCCGAGACAACATCCCCCCAGGATTGGAACAAGTTACGCGCAGCTCTAGCCGACCCCCGCATTGTAGGAATCTCGGAGGTGGGGCTAGACCATTCCACGGATGACTCCACGTGGGCAGCTCAGATGTCGCTCTTTGAGCGGCTTCTGACGCTGTCCACGGGGAGGGTCCTTGTACTCCACCTCCGGGGTTCTAACGGTGCCAAACGAGGGGAAGAACCAATCCCCCGGTCCGTGCATAAGCTAGCGCGTGACACCATTCGTCGACTATGCCCGGCTGAGCAGAGAATCCATCTTCACTGTTTTATGGGCTCGCCGGACATGGTCAACGAATGGATGTCGGCATTTCCACATGCGTACTTTGGCCTGACCGGAAATGTAGGCTATTACCGGGGGGTTGGTTCCCAGCTTAAAAAGATGGGCATTCGGTCCATTCCCAATGGCTGCCTCCTCATCGAGACGGACGCCCCCTACCTGCCCGTCCGGCCCCCGACACGACTGGCATGACCAGACGTTCATCGGGGACGTCGGGCAGGAGGTGGCGCGGATTCGAGGGGTTTCCCTCGAATCTGTTCTCGATGAGACGGCGGCCAACGGGAAAAGATTGTACTGCCTCAAATAAGGCAGCACTTCCTCCTTAATCCATCCACGCACAACGTTTATTTTTGATAACATTTCGTCCCTATTCAATCATTCAGATTGGCAATATATGTACATATTCACTTCCCTTTAGTTTGTACTTCCAATACAGATTTAGTATAATAATTTTATATTATTTTCTAGTTAAGCATTGCCAATCTGGGTGAGGAGGGATGGTTTTCTGTTGTTGAGGACATTGCCATAATGATTCGTACATTGATTGATGTAGGCTCAAATTGAGCCATTTTCCTTTGTTTACTTTTCTAATCTACAATTTTGGTACAAGTTATGATACAAAACCACCAGGTGTGGAATTTGTGCGTGGATGGGTTAACCTTCCCTGCCACGCGGTTTTTGACACACCTTTAATTAGTTTAATTGTGCTAACTGTTCAGGAATTGTCATTATGTTGCAGTAATAAGATTAGTCGACAATTACGACAGGAAGTTATCCTGAGATTATGAGTTTTTTTTATTTACAGCAGGTGTGTACAAGAAGAAGGAAATAGAACCCGTGTGGCAGGGGAACTGTAAGTACTGCATGCACCATGTGTAGTTTATTATTGCATGCATAACGTAGAGTTGTTTGCTAGCATGTTTAGCATGTACTTGTATAGTTTATTCTTGCATGCATAGTGAATAGTTGTTGTTTTTCAGCATGCTTCGTATGTACTTGTGGGAAGGGCAAGGATAATCTTGTTTGTTTCTTTTTGTCATACCGTACTTTTCCTAAAACGTAGAGACTCCCCCAATTTTTTAAGGTCGGGGGATATGTTGTAGTATGTAGTAGTAGTAGTAATATAATTATATTGTATAAGTAAGTCAATGTCAATGCTGCCCTCTACGATGGAGTGAGAGGAGTCTAACAACCCACATTATCGGACGTCACTTCGCCGCTGGATCCAGTCGAGTGCAGACGTAACTAACTCAAACTGTATATTCCGAGACACCAGTCCTGAGCTGAGCTGAGCTGCTAGCTGAGTTGTACGGCAGACGTGGACAAGGGACTACCCAAGCTGTTACTAAGGTAAGTTTACATTATAACTCTCGCGCGAACTGCTGCAGCAATGTATATTTTACTTATTTACCTGACGTACAGGAGAACCGTCAGTCACTTTTGTTGACTTTGAACTGATATTTTCCCCTAAATTCATTGTAAAACTTTATTTTACATCGTTTTTGATTCTACATCTCAATTTTCAGACCTATCCATTTTTGCGTGCTTTTCACATATCGTATGTACGTACGTATTTGTGTATGATTTGGCCTGTAGTTGTTACTATTTCTGCTTACTTTCATTACCACAAGACATCATTACTTTGTGGTTCTTTTTATTTTTTCATCCGTTTACGTTTATAACTGCATGCCTTATGTGTGTTTCTTTGCCGTTATAATCGATTCCGTCTATTTTAGTTATATTTCTGTAAACTGGCACAGTCATTAGTAATCTATAACATTTTTTTTGTGTCCAATTGTACTTAACCTTTTAAACTTTTTTTTTTCTTAAAATGCCCCTTTTGTTAGATTTATATCTCAGATTGGTTAGTATGTGTATATGTGTTTTGCCAAATTTGTGATGGGAGTCTATTAAGCCAGAGAAAATGTCACGACATATAATTGTTCCATGTTGCAATATTTGATTCATCTATGCAATGCTTGTGTCAGCAATGTACACAAAACTGACCAAGAAGTTTCTTTATGCAAAAATTGTCAAACCCTTTTACCTTTAACCATATACAAGGACGAACAGAGCTTCAAAGATGCATTGGTAGCTTTCTTTCAGCTGGGAGAAGCATGTATGAATACAGTTAACTTTGAAGAAATGGATATATTCGTATCTGGCACCATAACGGACGAACCCATTATGTTGCGAAGAAAATTTTTTCGGACAATAATAATGCAATATTTTATTCTGTGAGCTCTTTTAATAAAGTACGCAGAAGAGAGCTTTTACAACTGAAAATAAAGCCAGTAAATATATCCTTATTTCACTTGAATGCTCAAAGCATTATAATAAATTTCGAATTGTTTGGATTTCATTAATTGTCTTACTTACAAATTCTCAATTTATGGTTTCAGGAAACTTGGTTCAATGAAATACCTCACACGTTTTTCACTACTCCAGGCTACACTTTCATCAACAAATCTCGTTCATGAAGGAAGGGTGGTGGAGTTTGTTTCTTATGTATGCAATGGTATCAATTTTAAGATAAGAGAAGATCTAATTTCAGTTTTTTTGCTGAATAAATTTGACACTCTTTTTTATTCGAAATTTCGACCCCATCAAAAAATACAATTGTTGGAATAGTGTATAAAGCACCAGATGTAAGCTAGAAGAATTTGCTTACTTCCTTTTGAGAAGTGTCTTGATACCGTTAATCATGAAAAGAAATTTTGTTACATATTGGGGATTTTAACTTTAACTTACTTAAGTGTCAACAAGGACCAGCCAAGTATTTATCAATTACACTGTTATCATATTCGTTTTATCCTTCTTATTACCAAGCCAACCAGAGTTACCACAAGATCCATATCTTGTATTGACAACATTTTTCAACATAGTCAACAAAACATCAACTAATGGCTACTATTTATTTCTGACATCTCGGATCATTTCCCAATATTTCATATCTCTGAACTTAAAATGTTTACAGGTAAAAAGGTATGGTTTGAAAAGCGTGACCTATCTCATGAAAACATGGTGGATTTTGTCAATATTTTGAACTCCTTTGACGTGGTCTAAACATTTCAAAATTATGATGTCAATGTAGCATATGACTACTTTTTGACTTGTTTCTTAGATCTTTATAACAAACACCTGCCTGTAAAACGGGTTTTTAAAAAAGCAGGGAACCTGTCATCCCTTGGATCACAAAGGTATTGTCAAATCAAATAATAGAAAGAACAATTTGGCAATTCGTCGATACTTAAAAAATCCAACTGCTACAAGAGAAACTAAGTAATAAAACGTAGCAGAAATAAATCTAAAACTCTATCATACCGTTTTGAGCAACAGGAAATATTTTCAACTAATATTCTAATGCAATCGGTTTGACTCAAGGAAAACATGGGGCATAATAATGATCTCTTGGTAAGGGAAACAAATTCTCTGTAACGAATTTGATTATCATTCAAACTGAGACAGAATAGTCAAGGACAAAGTACACATGTGCGAACTATTTAATTCTTTTCTTCAAAATATTCGGTCCTAACATCTTTCTAAAAGAAGTTAAAAAAAATCTCACAAAGTTTCTTTAATTATCTCAAGCACGTGTCAACAAATTCTATATTCTCTATCACCAACTACTCGCAAGTAAAATTATAGATTGTGTTCAATCACTGAAAAATAGTAATTCCTGTGGGTATGATGGTGTTTTATCACAGTAGTCAAATTATGCAATATTCCCATAGCAGCCTTTATGTCACTTTTCAATTTTATGTCTGGACACCGGTATCTTTCCCGAAAGGTTGAAAGACTTGCTAAATTCATTCCCAATTTTCAAAAAGGCCAATTCCAGCAATGCACTTGATCAATTATCAGAGCCGACGTCTCTATATATGACTTTCTTTTCAAAGAATATTGGAATAACATCATTTCAAAAAGAATTTACACCTTTCCATTTGACTAAGATCATAACGTACTATGGACTCCACCATTGGTTTTCGCGTTCCAAAAATACTCAATTTGATTTTGCAGCTCCTTCAATTTATTGACAAGGTGTCGGATGCCTTAAACAGACTACATGAATCATGTATAAGTGTTTTTTATAGACCCTTTCAAAGGGCATTACGACACCTTGATTTTGGATATATTATTATTTAAGATTCTTAATTTATGGGATAAGGGCAATGCCCTTGGAATTGATGCAAAAGCTATTTGAATGGAAGAACAGATATTCATGGCTTGATAGTATGTTCTTCGCCAGCCAATACACTGAATGTGGTGTACACAACGGTGCAATTACTTGGCCCACTACTTTTTTTTGTTATGTAAATGATCTTAAGACTTTCTTTGAATGGATTGTACAGCCTTACTTTATGGCTGACGATACTACGTTAATCTTTAGAAATAGAAGCATTACAAAATACATTAGACAATGTTAAATTTAACTTTCATGCTTTAATGGATTGGTTCAGAACAACATTATCGTCTAACATTGCTACGGCACCGCAAATAATGTACTTTGTGCCTAATGTGAAAACGAAGGAATTTCACCATGGTATTCGTATATTATGACTGAAACATCAATCCCAATCAATAGCATGCTCCACCCCCACCTTTAATCCAGAGTTAATGAGTTCACAGTTCCTTAGGAGTGACTAATCGATGAGCGCAAGAATTAAATTGAAGAGGCAACTACATAATCAGTCTTATTAATCAACTGTATTGCCAGAAACATTGGAATTATTTCAAAATTAACGATTACTCTACCCCAGAGGACTTGTGGGTTTGCTATAATTTCACTAATTTACCCTATTTAATTTAACTATGGTAATGATCCCTCTGGGGTCGAGCAAGCTCGCGGTCTTCACTACACATCACCTTAACTGGTTTGCAAAACGAGTAATTCGCATCTGCTGTAATGCCAACTTTAGAGCTACGCAGCACCACTTTATTAAACAGCTATTAATTCTCCTTTCAGCCTTTAGCGTTACTCAGTATCAAAACTGGTGTTTTTATGTTTAAATACTATAATGATTTACTCCCTTTGTGTTTTTGAAGAATTTTTTCACTCAATGTAACTCCATCCACTCATATGATACCCGAATATAAACACGGCAACTCCCATCTACTCTTTTTTAAAAGAAATCTTATCAACCAACTCAATAAGGGTAAATTGGTGCTTCACTTGTGGAATAGACTTTCCAAATACTCTGAAAATTGTAAATTCGTTACTACTTCAAAAGCCAATTTAATCTACACTACTGTCATCTTGATGACTGAGTTATGTATTTTTAATCCCACTTTTGGCAACATCTGTTTTGGGTGCGAAGGAATTTCTTTTCTTTCTTTCTTTGTATTTTGCGTCTTTGTCTTTTTTTCGGAAGGGAGGGGGGAGGTTTCAACCAGTAGCGAGCGAAGTATTTGAACTTTTAAACCTCCAGAAAATCATTGCAGGCTTGCGGCGTCGTGGTTTTCTTTGTTGAGCGACCCTCTTTTGTTTTGCTGCACGGTGTTGTATCCTGTATGTTTGAGAGTCAGCGTCTTATTATCTCTCGGCGGCGTTTTTGGTTTTGGCGTCTAAGGGTGTGTGGGATGGTGAGATTCGTTAATTTTTGTGTGAAGTGTGTGCAGTTTCTGTCAATTTATGAGTTGAGTGTTATGTGATATATGTGTGCATGTCTGTATGTTGGCCCGCGGCCAAAATGTATAAAGCATATGTAGTAATATGTGTATGCGTGTCTGTGTGTGTACTGTGTGTGTGGGAGTCGTGTGTTGAGTGTGGTGTTATGTGGTATGTGGTGTGTGGTGTGTGTGTAGATGTATGTGTGTGTCTGTCGTGTCGTGTGTGGTTGTGTGTGTGTGGTGTGGTGGTGTGTGTGTGTGTGTGTGTGTGTGTGTGTGCGGTGTGTGTGTGTGTTGCTTCGAGGTTGCTTACGTGAGCAGCGATCTTTGGCCAAACTTGCACTGGATTACAAAATGTTTTTAACGTTAACTTTTTTATATTTATCCGTTTTACCTAAATGTGTTTCTATATCTCTTACAAAAAATAACTATAAGGGCTGCCTCGCCCCCAGGCCATATTTCAGGCCTTTTCAGGTTTGCCCCGCAACTTATAAGTTTAACCCAAATAATGAACACATGATTTTCTAGCCTTTCATGTAATTGTCCTTTATTGTTATTTTTTATTTGCCCCCCCCCTCCCCCCCCCCCCCCCCCCCATACATGGTAACTTTGGTGTTCAGCACTCATGTTTATTGTGCAATTTTGTATTTTCTGTATTATTTCTCATTTGTGTTTTTTAGAAAGTTGCGGAATTAAAGATAAATGAAAATGACAATGAAATGAAAGTCGGAAATAGCCGAATTACTAAGAAATATTTTACAGAAAGTGTCCCTATGTTCAACAGAAACAGGAACACAAAATTATTATCTTTTTATGATCTGGACAACTTCAAAATGGCAGTCAAACTATCAGTCCAGAATGCAGAACTCTTAGGTGATGAATT
>JZLH01S0109805.1:44287-46468 GCA_001188425.1 Eucidaris tribuloides | reverse complement strand
CCCCCCTCCTCCTGCTCCTCTTCCTCATTATCACCCTATATATTATCATTGTTACCAACATCATCACACACATCATCCATATCATTATCATCACTTTCTTTCACCCTCACCGTTTTCAGCTGGATTCCCGACATCTTCTTATATTTTATCGCATTTCGGAGGGTGTATCTTGAGGTTCTCTTGTAGATGGTCTGTCGTTCGTTTAGGCAATCCGCCGCGCTGTCGGACTATTGGTCGATAGGTCCGATGCAAAGAGGTTATACTTTATCTTGACTAGCTTGATCACAACAAAATTAGGGTGTTGAATTAATTACCGAAGGTGTTAATCATCAGGGGCATCGATCCTGGAGTGGCAAGGGGGCAGTCGCCATCCCAATGAAAATATTGGGGGAGGGGCAAACATATCGATTTGCCCCCCCCCCCCTTAATAATTTGGACAACTTGAAAAATTCATAAAACATAATGCAAGGATACGTCTAAAAAGCAGCGCAAGACAACAAAACCAATAAACTTAATATAAACAAATACTACTACACAAACGCAACTTTCAATATTTCGGCGCGCTTTGAGCGCAAAATTCTATATTGCAATTCGGCGCGCAGAGCGCGCCTAAAAATAATAACATCTTTCTTACTAATTGCCATCCCAATCCGAAAAATGAATCGACGCCTCTATTAATCAGTATGGTCGGACGCTAGAGGCCGTACTGAATTTGAACACTCTAGTGTTTACATTTAGTGAACACGTTTGGGGTGATGAATTATTTTGGTGTTAATCTAAACACCCAAAGTGGTGAAATTTTAAAACCCTGTCTATTTATATTGGACAACACATTGGTGTTATCTTTAACATCCCAGTTTTCGTAGAGCATGATGTTTGCTGAATCATGTGTTGTCACGGCAACAACAATTTCGGGAAAAATTAACGGGGACTCATTTCACAATGCTAGATCATTTGTGTATTGTTTGAATTCCCTTGTTTCTGATTGAATGAACGAATGATTACGTAATGCGTTGCAGTTATTGTGAAATTGTGCAATACGTCCTGTCCATATGGTTCAATCCCCCTCCCCACCTTTTGCCCACCCCCACCCCCCAAAAAATGGTGAAATATCAATAATGGGAAAAGACTCACTGTTGATTCAAAATTCAGCCTTTTTTCAACGATAAATGAACACTAGTTTCAAAACTACCAGCGCAGTTGGCCTATATGCACTAATTATTATAATATTGACACACTTGAGTAATTATACACTGCGAAAGGAAACCAGGTAGCTGTTTAAGTGTCACCTATCTGATTACGCCAAAAAAAATCAACAAATGATCATTCGTCCCAATCACATATTAAGACATGTTTATTGAAATGAGGGACGCCCAGCAAGAGGTGGATTTGTTGGAATATTTATGGAATCTTTCGGATAGGACTTAAGTTGATATTTATTGCTGTAATAAATATGTGATACGCTCATGATCTTTGATATCCGAAAGAGGCTGGAATCTCTGAGAGCATCACGAAAAAAAAAATGGTAGTCGGCGCTACACACTGCAAATATAATAAATGTAAGGAATAATAACTGTTGTTCTATATATATACAAAAAATGTTGTTTCCATTCTCTCGTAAGTGATGGCTGATTTTCAAGGATTTTACAAAATTGATGTTTACATGTTTATAGCATTTCTTCTTATGGAACTCTCTTTAGTTATGTGCAACCTATATCTGTTTATCGACTCTGGGTACAGTGGGCGCTATTTCAGTTCTGCCTCAGCTGTTGACCTTTGGAATTTATTTTCGAGAAGGAGAATAAAATTATTTGCTATATACCCGAATTATGTAAAGCATTAATTAACACATTGATCACCATTTAATCGTTATTGTTCTGTTAAAAGACAACCAAAACTAAATGAGTGATTTAAGAGTCTGAACATAATGGAATATATTGTCAGACTGGTATATCACTTCCTCCCCAACAAATGAAAAAAATAAAAAATAAAAACAGATAGATATATTTCACATAAATTGTTATGACAAGGAATACATGCATTTCCGATAAAATGGGACACAAAGGTGATAGAACATGAACATTTTATTAAAGTTGTGTCTCACTTCCTAAGATTAGTAACTATTGAAGTTTCTATGTTTTATTCTTTGATATAATGGTTAACATAACGTTTTGGGACGAA
>JZLH01S0109805.1:19287-39287 GCA_001188425.1 Eucidaris tribuloides | reverse complement strand
CCGTGCTACGAGTAATATTGACATTGTTTATTTTAGAATGAGTCAACGTGTGACTACAAGATTTTCACAGGAGAATCCTTGCATAGTTTACTTGATTCTAGAGTAGTTCCAGCCCAAGTTGAGGACTACCCCCAATCATGTCATTTACCTTTAAGCCAATATAAATACTATAGGCCTACCATACTTTAAGCTGGCTGTAACCGCACGCGTCGCAAAAGTTACTTGAATATTTGATAATTCGTTTCTCCTCCATGACAATAGTCATTTTTGTTAAACAGGAAGCACCGTTCCGGCTGTATTTTGGCAAATCTTCGAATAATTCAGCGACGGAGATGGACCAGCTATAAGCTGGCTGGTTGGATTGAGTCATCGTAGGGCGGGAGGCATGCAGGCACGCGTCGCTGACGCGCGGCGAACCGCCCAGAGCCATTCCCCATATTTCCCATTGTTATTTGGGCTTCAAAATCAATTCCTATTATTGCAATTATCTCCCTCCTCTACAAATAGTACGTCTTCTACTTTAAATTAGGAATGCAGTGAGATGGCGTCTCCTCGAAGAAACTTGTAACACTATTAAAATCGGGTTAAGCTTTATTTCGCGAAGTCCTTTAATGTCACCTTGGCCGGAACGAAAGTGAACTTGAAGTCTTTTAGCGATTGTTGATCAAGTATTGCGTTGTCACGGATGGCCCGCCAGTAATAGGCCTGAAGAGATCGCTCTAGCAAGTGTGAAGCCTTGATTTGAACGTGATGTCCATGTGAATACACGCAGGACACCACTTTCTGGTGAGCGGAAAGATCCTCGGTAAACACTGAAAGAATTTTGATATTGACATGTTGCATGCAATTCCGTAGTATGAACAGAGCACAAAGAATTCTGAAATCGTGACGTCATCATATCATCGATCACAGTTTGTTTAACCTACCGAAGTTTTGCGCAGCACCGCTTTGACATTGAGAAGAAATGCGCCTCGCATCATTTCTGAACTGAATTAACAGCTAGGGTTGCCAGTTTTTCCTGATTCTCAACCTGTCTAAGTTACCCGCTAAATTCGATGAAAACACTCTAAATAATTGTGTGTTTTGGCGGGTAAAACGCCAAACCGGCAACCCTGTTGATAGCGTGTTTGGCTCAGTTATCTTTTAATCGTGTAAGATTGTGTACTGAAAAGTTACACACCACGGCTATTTTGCTGAGATTTGGTTTAGCTTGAGAAAGAGGCGTAATGGCAGATTTAAAACCTTGTGATTTAGGCTATTCATCATATAGTTTTGAAATATACACGATTAACTATTTGAAAAGAGATGTTCGTGATTCGGAAGGTTTGATATCCCGAACGCACAAATTTCCTATACTGTACATCTGTACCTAAGGCTCATTAATCCGGAATTAAGGGTCTGTGAATCAGAATAGCGTATTATATGAACCTTTGGAATAATACCGTTAGTAAAGCGAATCTTCGGAATAACGAGCCTTCGGAATTACGACATAAACCATTGAACTGTAGACTGTACGTTGCTAAATTTTGTGTGTAACTGTTACAGAAGATATATGTATTCTAGACCCCGTGGCCGGCTGCTGAACTAGGTAGAGTCCAAAACAGAGGCTGCTTGGCAATGGTATAACTTTGACCGGCTGATATTCACGAAATTTAATCAGACTGGTATAATAACTAAAATTTTTCTTGATTCTTCGTCCTTTTGTCTTAGTATGCGTAACAATTCTATTACACATTTCACTCTATTCAGTGGGATCTTTGTAATGCAATTAACTTTGATTATTTATGTAATGTATATGAATATTTACTTCAAAAACTAATTATGATGTTATGTTGGAAGTAAACAATGTAAAGGAAAATATATTAATTATGTTTCTCCTGCCTTAATAATTGTATAATATTTTGTACTGTACATGAATTCGTTCATTTGTGATGTACTATTTCATTTGAATTGTTTGATGCAAAATTAGAATAGAATAAATTCAGACATGTCAGATCAAAGCAAATTCAATTCTAGAATTTTTCTATGACGCCGACTTCAATTTTGAATTTTAACCGGCCGTTCATTGTTTGCCCAAACCTAAATTATATGCTCTAATTTTGAAAAGTATCTTTAGAAGAGGGTTATGCCTCATTTGCTTGAATAACTAGTTTTGATTGTATAAATCATAAACACGTGGTTTTTAGTTGTCCACCAGTAAGCCTGCAAAAGCTATACAGTTTACACAGACAACGTAGCTTTAAACAAACATGGGCATTTGTTATGCAACACGTTCACATCTAATGCAGATAATCTATCCAATTTGTATGTATAATAAAACCAACATCGAAGGAACACGCTTCTATCGATATATGGCACAAAAATGAACTGCAGATGATGGATAAATTTTATATGTGTCAACATTAAACAGTATTTAGTTAAACCTCATTTTGGATATGGATCTGCGGTAAGTTTTATCAATTTACCACCGAATATGATCGAACTTCATGGTATGTCTGTGGCAGGAAACTCGAAATTACCTCGGTGTTATTTCCTTCTATTTTCAGAACCATTTATTCTCCAAAGAAAATGTTGATTTTGACAAAATTGTTTATTCACTATTAGCTATATATTCAATACTAGCACCACTACAAATCTCTATTAACTCTTTTCACAAATTCTGTCAAGCTTTGAAAACTCTGCTCTGCACTTATTAAGCTCGCTACTTCACCGAGCTCCTCCACGACAATCAGTTTCGTTACTTCTGAACAGTTCCAGGCGCGTGATTGGTTACTTGTTGTGTCGAGCGACCTCCCGAAGTGACTCATGTCAGACTTATGTCAGAGTTGAAGTGTATTACTGTAACACTTTGACGGCATTCAATAAGCGCGGGATTCTCATATCACCCACCAGCTACAATCAACGCGCGCTTAATTACAGCTCGTGACGGCCTTTACACGTTTAACACCGATGACAGCTGCCAATTCTGCGGGTAATTTGTGCCAATTTTACCTCTTGCTCGGAGCGGAATCGGCTCGGAATCCTCGCCAGCGTACAAGGCGCAAGAAAGCGAAACGAACACCACACTGCCTCGAGCGTTGCATCGCATTAGACGCTTATGGGCCCAGCCATATCCTTGCATTACAATCATTGATTTTTCCTCTTTTCGTTTCTGTCACTATCTCAGCATCCATCTTATTTCTCTTATTCGTGCTAAAAAGTGCGTTGTGAGGGGGTATTCGTCACGGAAAGCACATCAAATATACACCACCAAATGTGGTCGATTATTCAGTTCGGATAGACTTTTCAGACAGCTTCTTTTTTGGGGGGTGCGCGCGCATCTACCGAAGTTTACGTGCAGCGCGCATTAATTGTATCCGTCGATATCAAAGTTGGAGACTGTCTTGGGAGACTGGGTGATTTATTTGCGCATGCAGGTGGTTGGGTCTCGTACCCGCATCACCGCGAGCTCTATCTTCTCGGCGGACATAGCGCAGCGTTCGTCAAGGATATCATTTTTCCGCCCTTAGCTAGTGCCGGCATCCTTCTCGGGTCGATGAAATTAATGAAATTTTCACTCGCGCGTGCCGGATCTGTGAAGTGAGTTATTTTCCGAAGCCACTTAAACACAAGTGACGTTCACACTTCAGGACTATAATCTCGGGCTATGCATTACCTTGAAATTTGGGCGGTGGAAGAGTCAAATACTTTCTAAATGTTTTTGAGTAATCGAAAGTAACTAAAAGCTCGGAAGAAAGAATCGTCATCTTTCATTCAACGAACTTGTTATGTGATAAAAGAATAAACCTTTTTTTTTTAATTTGGAATAACCCATATTGGCCATGTTTTAATCTGCGTGCATCATTTTACAGAAAACGGCACCAAAATTATATAAACAGCTTGTGAATCATCTCTTGCCGTTATCATCTTAACCATAATCCAAGAGTGAAAACGTTAATACGATGCAACGTAATCTACGAAAAATATGATGATGATGATGATGATGATGATGGTGATGATTATTATGATAATGATGATGATGAAGATGATGATGAAGATGATGGTGATGATAACCACGATGATGATAATGATGAGGAGGAGGGGAGAAGGAGGAGGAGGAGGACCAAGAGCAGGATCAGGATGAAGAAGAAGAAGATAATGAAGAACAAAATGAGGATGGTGATGATGAGGATGATGATGATGATGGTGATGATGATGATGGTGATGATGATTAGGATAATGATAATGATGATGATGATGATGATGAAGATGATGGTGATGATAACCACGATGATAGTAATGGAGGGAGGGGGGGGGGAGAAGGAGGAGGAGGAGGACCAAAAGCAGGATCAGGATGAAGAAGATGATGAAGAAGAAAATGAGGATGATGATAATGATGGTGGTAATGAAGCTGATGCTGCAAGTGATGATGGCGGTAATGAAGCTGATGCTGCAAGTGATGATGGTGATGGTGACACTTTGGATACCTGGTAACTTCCTTCAAATTTCCTCTGCTAGATCCAACCGACATGACTATTCAAACTGTTCTCAATATCTAATCTAAGTTTGATCAAATCCCGAGTTCTGACCGGTCGTGACTCCTTTTACTTCCTTGTGCCATTTCATTCCCTTTCCGCACAACCTCCTGAAACCTTCTTGGGTTTGGATCTATCATGAAGCTACCTCTTTTTAGATCTTCCTCTCTTCCTTGAGCCCTCGACGATTCTAATGATCACACTTTTCTCCAGCCCCTCAATCTCTACGCATGATAATGACCACTTAACAATTTCTTAGTTTTTCTTTATTATTTAGGAATAATATTCTATTCAAGCCTTATGCATCTTGTCTCGAGACCATTTCTTCAAATTTTAGGCTTGTGGATATAATTACATAACTATTGTTCAACATGAAGCATATTTTTTGTTGTTATGATATTGGGTTACAGCATGACAAGAGAATCAGTTTAGTTAGATATAAGGTTCAGACTAACTACTTCAGTGTGAACGCAGCTTCTAAGTGGATATGGCGAGAAATGTATACCTATCGGGGGTTAAGAGTCCGAAAGGACCGACGGAACTTAATTGAAAAGAAAAAGGAATAGTTGCATCGATTTTATTCTTGCTCCTGCTAGAAACGTATCATGATGATAACTTAGAGAAATGATGTGTTCCTGTAAACATAAGTTTTTTGATCCCTTCCAGAAATATTACGCAAACTATCATCCATATGCAATGCCGTCAAACCATATTGTTTGTGGGCTTTTGTCGTAATGCTATACTTTGACTTTGGTGGAAGCTCTTGGCTCAGAAACATTCTACTTCATCGTCCTCATGATCCGGGTTCGAGTACAAACCGCCGTCGCTGCGGCATGCTGATACTCAAGTCGCCCGTCAAAGTCGGGTTTGGCGCGGATCGGTTTCTCCAGTTGGGAAATTAAGAAGATGCAAAAAAATTATAATGATGTTCATTTCGTTCTATTATGTAGCAATCTTCCTTTGTCTCATTCATCAAGTAATCCTCAAATATCATAACTGGATATTGACATTCTGTGGGATATTGCATCCACTGATCAGGGCAGATTTTAAGTCGAAATGGAGCACGTTCAGCGCCGACATAAGAATGCATGTACTTGGATATGCCTTTTCATAGTTTTGTTTTATTACTCAACTTGACCATAAATATGATGCATCTGAAGACGAGTTTATTATCTTGCTAAGAATATGTGACCTGTCACCACGATAGCCTGATAAAGTCGCACATCTTATAAAACATACAACTAGAAATAAATATACTTTGAGTGAAAAAATATCAATAAGTAAACTTTTGCAAACTGTGAATGTCATAAATCTTTTTAAGACACTTTACTTTCATATTTTACATCTCATTTAAAATATTTTGCACTTTCCTTAGCTTTGGCTGTGCGACTTTATCAGGGCTTCGTGGTGACAGGTTACATATAAAACGGTAGGTACACAGATAGGATAAATAAGCAATATAACAATTTTCATTACGTTTGTTTTGAAGTTGATTGGTCACGAAACAACTCATCATTTCAAAATAATACATGTATTCCTCCCAACGTCAGGAGCTTAAGATGTAGTCGTAATAATGAACCGTACTTTATCGAATACTAGAATGAACATATGCTATCTTGTGTTTTGATTAGATCAATTGCATTAAAAATTACTAACCTTTGTAATGCAGCATACGTTCTTGAATTTTACGCTGGAAAGTGCGCTTTAATGCACTTCCTAATTCGGCGTAGGTTACGTTATTTGGACATGTAACTTGTGCGTACTCTGTGTCCAATTGCGTAAGACGCGGCGACCTTCATGCATAATAGTGCGTAGGGTATAGTGGTGTGATGCACGTTCCGAAAGTACACCATTATGAAAATGATAACAAGCATACACTCTGAAAAATTTTACCTGAATGATACTTCTTAATTGTAACACTCTCTGCTTCCTCCAAGTTAACTCTTTAATTGCCGATGACACGTTACACACTAAGAAAAATAGGCTCAACTTTGCACCTTTATAGGTGCAGACCAATGTCACACTGGGAGCACCTTTAAAACTTAGGGGCTCGAACCTGCGACTTTCTGCATGTGAGACGGACGTTCTACCCACTTGGCCAACACGCTGGCCGTGAAGGTGTGTATTTTCACATGTTGAAGCCGAAGGTGCGTTATTTTCATCCTTTAAGATGCAAACTTTGGACCTATAGGCCGTTTTCGTAATATATTCAAATTCCATGCGCATACCTTTTAAACAAAGGTTGTTTTTGCTGAAAGCTTGTCTGAGCTTGTCCGACATAGAAAATAGTATAATGTATGCAAGTTGCATTTTCCGTATTGAAATTGTATTCATAGAAACAGATGGTAGAAATAGCTCACACCAGGCTTCGGAAGAGAAAACATCCATAAATTTGCATAAATGTGCACCTAAAAGGTGCAAACTTGCGAACATAATGGAGTGGGGCGAGCGCTCAGCCGTGAAAGGTGCAGATTTGCTCGAATACCGCGGCAGAAATTGCTCTGCACCTATTTCCGCAAAGTTGCACGTTGTGCGCACCTTTATTTTTTAGTGTGTATCACGCGTTCTGTGGCTTGCTAATGTCATGTTTACACACAAATTTGCATGTCTATTGTACAGTCACCCAATAACCTTGGCACTGGGGGTAGGGGCTGGTACAATAGCTATTAGCACAGTGGCACTCTGGTCTATGAATGGAAGCAAATTAAGGATTAATCATTACATAGGCTTACTTTATCTGGATAATCGATCAAGAGATTTCATTCAGACCTCAACGTCGAAGTAGATTGATCAAAATCCTCACCTCTCCAAATCTAAAACGAACGTGCCTATCGATACTATATCACACCAAGTACTGTTTGCACTCGAAATTCCGAGCCAATAATTTGAGCCGTTCGATTTGTCCTGTTTGGATTATTTGGTCACGTTTCCGGGCCATCACCTTAATTAATATTCTACAATCATCGCGAGGGCTGCAACAAGCAAGGAGCGACAAAAATGTGTAAGTAGGCTTGAATCGATAGCCTTGTCCTTGGGGCAGCGAATCTATTTTCGACCTTTTATAATTCAATCGCGGCAGGATCATTGTTACAACTTGATGTAGCTTTGATTAACGCGTAAAATGGGACGGTGTAGAAACTAAGACGGCAATAATGAGAACGCGAAAATCAGAAACTATATAGGAAAGGATCGCAGACAACTTGGGGTATATGATAGGCCGATCGACGAGACACCCAGGCTAGAAATGGGTCGAAAGAAAAGAGATAGATGAAGAGAAGATATTAGGTGGATGAGGAGGAGCAGACCTCGGACAGGGATGGATCGAAGTTGTAGCTTGAATATCCAGGATGCTGCAGACATGTCGAAGGAACTATGGGCGGCGGAGGGGTCGGATGAAGGCGGGAATAAGGCAGACAAGCGGTGGATTGATATCACAACTTTCTGCCGTCATCCTTTTGACGGGAAGACAATAGCACCTTTCTCTCTAATTATATATCGTCGGGTGTCACGAAGACTGGGCAATTACAGACTTTCGTCTCTTAATTGTGGAGTCGATTTACAACAAAGAAAATCTGCTCGACGTATATTGATGAGATGACAGCCACAGTATTCAAAACGAGCCCAACAGGCGGCACATCAGACAGATGAAGAATAATGAGACAGATAATAGCGTCAGTCCCGTCACATATTTGGACCGTTAAGAAGTAATTTGGGCTACGTGGCAAAGTTACAAGGTTACAAATAAGTCCATAGGAATTAGACATGGGTCACCTTTTCTTAACTCTTAACATGTCGAGCGTCAAGCAGTGTTGTTTTGAGATACTTTTGAAGTGTAAAGTTAACTTTAACAATCTCTATCTTTTACCAAGGCACGGAGTAGAACAGTGTTGTGCGCCAAAGTTGTATACTCTTTCCGGGATTGTCATTTTTGTTATGATGTTGAGAATACTTCTACTTCTGAAGTAACGCTGAATTTCGGGAATTATTAATTAATCCACAAAATGCATAGAAATTATTGTTCATCCCGTTCCACAAAAATATTCTGACAAAATCTAAATTTTGTAGTAAAATATGAAATGTCAACCTACTAGTTTTATCCCTTATTTAGTGAGGGCTAACTCCTCTAATATGTAAAAGTAAAATCTAAATTGTACTTTTATTCTCATGGCAACTGATCAAAGGTTCACCGTTGTGGTTTAAAATTGCAACAGTGACATACAAAGAATTTATACTTGTTTCCGTTGTAAAATGGGATCCTGTAACTATACTGCAGTATTTCTATTACATTTTAAGCAAACGGCAGTTAGCCCACTTTGCTCATTTGAGAAGGATGTGTCCAACATGAAAATTCTAAATTTATCCTCCAAAACCCATAAACTTATCGAGGCTCCAGACAGATTAAAGAAAAACCAAAAACATATAGAAACCTACAAACTTAACTTTTCCTCAAGGCCCCGGAGTGATATTCATACCCATAATGGTAGATTGCATTGTGTTTTAATATTTGTCCTTTTCAATTTAACACTTAACTGATATTAGTTCAGATTTTAACATTTTTTTTTTCATTTCGTCTTTTCATGTACCCCAAGCAGGTGGAATGAGTTAAAGTAAATTATGAATTCAGAACAATGTTTCACATAATTAAGCACCAACGTTTCATCTCAAATTATACTTAACAAGTTTGGTCAGAGGCTTCATGTAGGATAAAATAAAATGGGGTTTAGCAAATAAAAAAAGAAAACGAACAACAACAACAACAATAACAACACACACACACACACAAATAAACAAACAATCAAGCAAACAAACAATCCAACAATTCAACAATCAATTAATCAATCAATCAATCAATCAATCAATCAATCAATCAATCAATCAATCAATCAATCAATCAATCAATCAATCAAACTAACATACAATAATGCCAGTACCAAGATGACAAATTTGCAAGGTATGGAAACAAAGACCAATTATGATATTGATTACAAAAATAAACAATACCTAACGATACATAACACGTAATGATGCAACGGAAAAACAATTAAACACTTTATAGATTTTGTAATAAAAGCATTGTCATTACCATAAGAGATCAGAATTGTAGAAATTATAAATACCTATAATTGAATGTTTTAGTGAAATAATGATAAAATTATAGCACAAAAATTCTGATATCCGGCATAAGATGGCACCCCCACCCAACCTCTTTTATAATGATGCCGATACTCATACTTTTTCATATCGGATGATTTCCTCGACCTGTTTGAGCTTACTTCGACATGTCTGCCTCGATATTTGTTGACGACATACGTCAGAGATGTTATTGGGACGCAAGACGCTCGCCTTTCCTTAAATTCTCCATTTCAACTGACATACTGACAGTTCACCCCGTAATCTCACCTCTCCAGTCAATATAAAAAATCAAGTTTCTTCCAACTCTTATTACTCACAAAATTGGAACATCGGATCAGCCGGGAAAAAGAGAAACTTATGGGGAGAAAAGATAGACGGAGGAAGCTTTCATGCCGGGATGAGATGAGCGCAGGTCGTATTCGAAATGTAGTAACACAAAACGCTTATGGCATGACGCGTGTTCCTGCCGCGGCTTATACACATTTCATTTCAAGAAATGAAACAAATTACCAGCCTATTGATAACATATACCGGTTGTAAATATCAGACATGGATATCGGTAAAACTTTCGCTATTTTATACCAATGACAGACAAAAAAGATTATGTATCCTTATTTATTTAAAAAAAAGTTTTTGATAAAAAAAAAATCACTTGGATACGGTGTGGTTTTTAGTTTATCCTCGTGCACGGCAGTTAACTATTACCACCGATTACGACGTCATGTTATATTGCACTTTTTAACAACAAAATCTTACCCCCAGATAAAAGAAAGAAAATAAATCACGAGAATTAAATTAAAGCGCCGATTTTTAATCAAAATTACCTGAAAAACTGTACTCCCAGGCACAAGGAAAATAAGCATTTCAGGAAATGATATTGGTTTGTTAGAGCAACAGTTAATTAGGTTTGATATTTTGTCATGATACGTCCAAGTGTATTATAAGTAATATGTTATGGTATTGTATCATCACCTGAGATTAAAATTAACATTTATTCTCCTAGATATTGTTTGGAAAGTGTACATGTATTAATGAAACGATATTAGTTGTTAATATTACTTAGTGGTTTTAACGGTGTAAACTAGTGTTAATTTTAGTCGATTACAAGTGCTGATATATTGTTTGTAATATCTGTAATAACTATCTCTGCAATAGACGCGCGGCGCCATTTGCGTGATTGTTATAATACTTTGTTAAAAAGTAAATGACCCCTACTCTGGCTTCGGCGTATTAGCCAAGCTGCAAAGAATTGTTTTGAACTTGTTTAGTCAAAGAGGAAAGTTCATGCATATGTGCCTATGCCTGCATTGAATTAATGTATGACCATGATAAAAATTGAAACATTAATAAAGCTACACAAAAATAAATTGGTCACAATAATTATTATGTCCAACATAGAAATAATTTTTACCTTGAAACTTTCAAGGCAGAAATATTGAACGATGCCTTTAATTTCAAAATCATTTTAATCCAAGATTTATCATTTTTCTGTTCGCTTAATGACATGATTGGGAGAAGTAACAAATGCCTCAAGAACCAAATAAGTTGAAACATTTACCAATATATACACTACATGAAGTGTATATTCAGGCTGGAAGGATTTATCTTGAATTTGTTTACTTGAAGATTGTGTCATTGATTTGCACGTCAAAAAACATCTAAATGAATGAAATCAGCTGAAATCATATCCAATGTGAAGATTAATATAAATAAACACCTCTCATAGAGACTTGGAGTAAAATATTGAGTTTTGGTGAAAATCTGGACGGTTAAACTTCATCCTTTTTCAAATGGCTCTGAAGCCTTAAAAAAAAAAATCCGTGACGTCGACGTGCACGGGCTGTTCCAAAATTGTCTGATCAGCCGTTAGCCAAAGGTCACGTGGAGTTTAGCCGTTTAACCATCAGTGCGCTCCGCTGGTCTTGCGACGGTACACATAACCGCGATTCGTAATTTGAGCAAAATTTAAACTCACGGAAAGAACAACATTCTGGTAACATGTCGTTATTAGTTTTTCTCATAAAACAACAAATTCATGACGTATGGATCTCAAACTTTCAACACACCATTTGTAAGTGCTAAACTACCGTTTGGTATTGATAATGAAGGGAAGTAATGGACTTGCACATCCTTGACACAATCTTTAAGAAGACTCGAACATAAGTTTACCAGCATTGAATAATTCTGTGGCCTTGATAGAAATTGATCTAAATAACAGTTACACAACAAATTCCATCGTTACAGCATTTTCTAATAATAATTGTACAATAAAGAGAAATGCATAGCTATACTACTTTCAGAGCAGAAACTTTAAACAGTGTACTTGATTCTGGGAGCATTGTGTCCTATGGGAGTATTTCCCAGCTTGCCATCTCCTTTATTACACATGCGCACAGGTCAGGAAAAATGGAGGAAAAAATTGTGGATGACCGTGAAAGTAACATAATTGAGTTTGAGTTTGAGTTCAGATATAAATGTATACATATATCATACAATAATTATGTACTGAAACAATAATACATTTTTTTCATTTCTATAATTACGTTTCTATTCTACAATTTAACAAAGCCTTTCATCATAATCATAATTGTTGATATATTTATAAATATTTGAAAAAGAAATGTTGATTGTGTGTTTAAATCCATAAATTCATACTAAGAGCAACAATACAATAAGGTACAAATATAAACAAAATTGGTGGAACCTAAATCAAAAGCAGGTTTGTATTACATATGTCCATAAATGTCCCATAATGTACAGAAATAAAGGCGTTTTGCGTAATTACTGTACAACGAAAAATTACAACAAAAACACAAAATAAGAGGAGAAAACAACAGGAAGACAAAACGAGAAAAGGTGGGGAATGGAGGAAAATGGAGGGCAGATCGCTCTTAGATGGCATTGAAGCATTTATAACATTCTGTAAGAGTAGAGGGGCCGGAGTGGGAATTATATCAGGGGTAAGTGCGTTAATGATAATCTAAACCCTACCTGTGGGTGACGAGGGAATATATCTGAACATCACTCTCGGCAGATTTTGTCATTTTAGTCAAAATTCCCTTTTTTTAACTAACGGAAGATTAACTGACTCCTGTGCAAAGAATTTCAAAATCAAATCCCAAAGTACTCTTCCAGGAGATAAGGGAGTTTATCAATATTAATTTCGTTGAGCAATGAATGATCATGAAGAACTGCAATAAATATGAGTATGTGATACATAAAATGACTTTGAGAAATAGGACGCAGAAAATAGGCACTGATGTGTATTTGGAATGGACATTTATAAATTTACCGGGAGAAGTCACAAGATTGTGATATTGTAGCTTCATTTCAAAATGATAAAAAAGAATGTAGGGATATGATTTAAAAAGTCGATACGCACATTCTTTTGATCATTCAATGGCTTTACAAGTGTTTCATCATATCAAATAGCACTACGACCCTCGTATAGAGTGATTATTTCGTTTTTGAGAAATCTGTTCGGGGTACAAACGTGTACGTATCAATGTATCAATGTAGCAAATGTATCATGTATCAATCAATCAATCAATCAATCAATCAATCAAGTTGTCACCCTCCCCCACCCCCTTAGCCAAAAAGCAGAATCGCCCCCTCGCGCACACTTTGCACAAAACGTCAAATAGTCGCCCTGGCAACTTTTTTTAAAGCTGAAAAGTGTGAGATATAGCGCACTTCCTTCGGCGTAGGATTACGCCGTAGATTCACGCAGCTGTATTGTCGTGCGAATTAGTGCCTGCTCTGCTGTCCATTTTTGCGGTAAGACGCGGCGACTTTACGCTCAATGGTTGTATAGGTTATGGTTGTGTGATACACCTTCGAAAAGAACGTGAACCATTATGAAATAAGAAGCAATACACTCTTGAAAGTTATTAGCCTTTAATTCGATACTACTGAATTAGTAAAATCTCCTGTTCCTGTTGTAAGTTAAATCTAAAATACTTTGTGTATGATTCAAAAGGAATTTATTTAGACTTTCATCTGTCTATTTAGATTGGATCAAAATCTCACCTCTTCCAAAATTTAAAAGACGTTGCTATCGATAACTATTATCATCACCATAGCACTGTTGCACTCGAAATTCGAGCAATAATGTGAGCGTTCGATTTGTCTGTTTGGATTTATTTGGTTCACGTTTCCGGGCCCCATCACCTTAATTAATAGTTCTACAATCATCGCGAGGGCTGCAACACAGCAAGGACGACAAAAATGTGTAAGTAGGCTTGAATCGTATAGCCTGTCCTTGGGGCTAATCGTATAGTTTTCGACTATTTATAATCCAATCAGCGGCAGGATTCATTGTTACACATTGATGTAGCTGTTGATTAACGCGTAAATGGGACGGATGTAGAAACTAAGAGACGCGGCAATAATGAGGAACGCGAAATCAGAACACTATAGAAAGGATCGCAGACAACTTGGGTATATGAGTAGGCGAGTCGACGAGACACCAGGCAGAAATGGGTTGGCGCAGCAAGACAAGAGATAGATTGCAATGAGAAGATATTGGGATGAGGAGGGCAAGACCTCGGACAGGGATGGATCGAAGTTGTAGCCATGTGAATATCCAGGACCTCTGCAGACATGTCGAGAGGAACTATGGGCGCGGAGGGGTCGGATGAAGGCAGCGGGAATAAGGCAGACAACGGCGGATTGATATCACACTTTCTGCCTGTCATCCTTTTGACGGGAAGACAATAGGCCACCTTTCTCTCCTAATTCATATAATCCGTCGCGGTTCACGAGACTGAGGCAATTACAGACTTTCGTTCTCTTAATTGTGGCAGTCGATTACAACAAAGAAATCTGCTCGAGGTTTTATATTGACTGAAGGATGACCAGCACAGTATTTCAAAACGGCCGCAACCAGGCGGCCACATTCAAGACAGATGAAGATAGATGTAGACACGATGATAGCGCCAGTCTCGTCACATATCTTAGGACCGTTAGAAGTAATTTGGGCTACGTGGGCAAAGTTTACAGCCGTTGCAAATAAGTCCATAGCGATTAGACATAGGTTACTTTTTCTTAACTCTTACATGTTCGAGCGATCAGCAGTGCTGTTCTAAGCTACATTTTGAAAAGTATAAAAATACTACCTTAGTCGGCTCGCCCAAACCGGCCGCAAGAAAGAGTATCGTGCACTAAAATTGTAGATAAACACGTAAACTCTGCTATAACAACGCATTTAATTTTCATTATTCCACGTTGCTGAATACGTCTGAAGTAAGCAACGAAAAAGACTATTCATCATTTTATCAATCCACAAATGCCATAAAGCAGGTCACGTCTATCCCGTTGTCGCCATAAACTATTTGCAGATAAAAATCCGAAATTTGTAGTAAAATATCAATGTATAGTGAGGGCTACTTGGGTCTAATATGTAAAAAAATAAACAAATTATACTTTTTATTCTTTATAATAATAGTTGAATAGGGTCATATTTTGCGATGCAAATTTGCATAAATGACAAAACAAAGAGCTTACACTGTAGAAACAATAGCCTAGTGCCTTACTTTCTATATTGTAAATGTCCTTTTTATGGATCTGTGTAAAACGAATTTTAATTTGGGCCCGAGTGTTTCTATATCATTTTTTTTTAGTAAAACGTTAGTTAGCCTTACTTTTATCTATTTTTGCAAAAAGATATGTCCGACATAAAAAAAATATCTAAATTTATCTTAAAAACAATTGATAACTTTTCGAGGCTCCAGACAGATTAACGAAAAAGGCCGAAACATATGAATCTCCAATATTAACATTTTCCTCAAGAAGGAGTCAAGGGCCCACCGCAAGTGAGTATTTACATAACTAATGTAGCTTTCATTCGAGTGTAAACATTCTGCTTATATTCCAATTAAATAATTTAGTATGTTCGAACTTAAAACTTTTGACCCCCCCCCCCAACACTGACTGTAATCACTCATTCAAAATTATTGCATTTTCACGAACATTAAAAAAATTGCTATTATTATATGATAATTCTGCACAACAGCAAACATCTAAATCTCATGTCTGATATTTAGTTCAAATTTTGCCATTTTTTTTTTTTCATTTCTTCTTATCATTTATCACAAACAGGTGGAATGAGTTATAGTTAAAATCGTCTTAAATTGCCTGAATTCAGCACAATTTTGCACATAATTAAGCACTAACGTGCTCATACCTCAAACGTCTCTTATCACAAATTATACTTATAAGTTATTGGTCAAGGCTACATAATTACAGGATAAATAAAATCAGGGTTTAAATAAATAAACAAATAAAAAACAAACGAACGAAAAACAAACAACACACAAAACAATCGAACAATCAGACATTCAACACAATCAAACAACAAACAATCACTCAATTAAGCAATCAATTAATTAATCAATCAATCAATCAAGTCAATCAATCAATCAATCAAACCCAATCAATCAATTCAATTTCAAATCAATCAATCAATCAATCAATATCAATCAATCAATTCAATCAATCAATCAATCAATCAATCAATCAAACAAACAAAACAAACACAACACACACACACACTAATAGCCACTACAATCATGCATGCCAGTACCAACGATGACAAAATGACAATGGTATGGAAAACAAGACAATTATGATATTGTGCAAAATAAAAAAAAAATACCTGACGGATACATAACACAAATGATGCAACGGAGAAACAATTAAAACACTTATAGATTTTGTAATTAAAATCATTGTAATTACCTTAGACATCGGAATTTGTAGGATTATAATACCTATAATTTGAATGTTTTATCAATGATACGAATGATAAAATCTGTAGCCACACAAATTCTGAATCCGGCCATATGGATGAACACCCCCACCCCACCTCTATTTGCATGATGCCGATGCTAATACTATTATCACATCGAGATGATTTCCTTAACCTGTTTGAGGTTATATTTCGACATGTCTGCTCGCATATTTGTTGACGACATACGTCAGAGATGCTTATTGGGACGCAAAGACGCTTCGCCTTTCCTTAAATTCTCCATTTCACACTGACATACTGACAGTTCACCCCGTAATCTCACCTCATCCAGTCAATATTAAAAAAATTCAAGGTTCTTCCAAACTCTTATTACTCGCCAAAATTGAACATCGGATCAGCCGGCGAAAAAAGATAAACTTCTGGGCGAAAAGATAGAGCGAGGAAGCTTTCATGCCGGCGATGAGATGAGCGCATGGTGTATTCGAAAATGTAGTAACACAAAACGCTTATGGCCATGACGCGTGTTACCTGGCCGCGGCTTATACACATTTCATTTCAAGAAATGAGACAAATTACCAGCCCTATGCATAACATATACCGGTTTAAATATCAGACATGGATATCGGTAAAACTTTCGGCTATTTTATACCAATGACAGACAAACAAGATCTATGTATTCTTATTATATCTAAAAAAAAGTTTTCGATAAAAATAACTTGGCAATACGGTGATGTGGTTTTAGTTTATCTCGTGCATGGCCAGTTTACTATTACGACGACAATATTATACTTGCACTTTTTACACAAACAAAATTCTTACCCCTAGATAAAAGGAAGAAAAATAAATCACGAAATGAAATTAAAGCGCCGATTTTGAATCAAAAATATAAACCTGAAAAACGTGTACTCCCAGGCCACAACGGAAAATAAAACATTTCAGGAAATGATATTTGGTTCGGTAGAAGCACAGTAAATAATTTAGGTTTGTATTTTGTCATGCTTAAGTTACTATACGTCCAAGGTGTATTATGGAGTAAATTTGTTATGCGTTAATTGTTTCATCAACCTGAGATTAAGCGTTACATTTATTTTTGCTGAATATTGTTGAAAAGTGCTACACTGTATGTAATGAACATATTAGTTGCTCAAATTACTACTTAGGGGTTTTAACAACTGTAAAGCTGTTACTTTGCGTCCCCCGATTACAAGTGGTAATATATTTGTTTGTAATATCCTGTTAATAACTGTCCCTCTGCAATAGATCGATCGGCCCGCATTTGCAATGAATAGCTTATAATTTACTTTGTTAAACAAAAAAAACCTGCTACTTTGTCTTCGCTGTTACCCAAGCTGCTGCAAGGAATTGTTTTGAAACTTGTCTAGTCAAGAGCGAACAGTTCATGTATATGTGCATATGCCTGCATTGAAATTAATGTTACGACCATGATAAAAATTGAACGAGCTTAATAAAGCTACACAATAGAACTAACTTGATCACAACAATTATTATGATAGCTTATTGTCAACAAGAAAGTAATTTTTACCTTGAAACTTTCAGGTAGAACATTATGAACGATCGCTTCTTTTTAATTATTAAAATCATTTTAATCCCAAGATTTACTATTTTTTCTATTCGTTATTATCATTATCATTAAAGATTTGAGTTTGCGGATTTGCAAGTTTCATTACTTCCTTCATTATTCCAATACACAAACGGTATTAATAGTTTATAACTTACAAATGGTGTGTTGAAAGTTTGATCCATTACAGTACTCTCATGAATTTGTCTGTTTATGAGAAAAAAACTAATAATGATATGTTACCAGAATATTTGTTTTTTCGCGAGTTTAAATTTTCTCAAATTGCGAATCGCGGTGTATGTGTTACGTTCGCATGACCAGCGGAGCACATTGATTGGTAGGGTAAACGGCTAAACTGCGCAGCGACCTTCGGCAACGGCTGATCGGACAATTTTGGAGACGGCCGTGCACGGGTTAACGTCACTGTAAATTTTGAAGTTTAAATTTCCATATTTTCACCAAAATTTAGCGGCTTGGGAGCGGGCCGTTTCTACGCAAAGGTTCTATGACAGGTGTTTATTATACTAAGTCTTCACATTTGTGAACGCTTCCTCGACGCTGATTTCTTTCATTTTGCCGTTCTTCTGAGGGCGGGAAATCCCGTACCTGTTTTTAAGGCAATTGGAATGATTGAGAGATCTTAAATGTCCACGAGACGCAAACGAAACTTCTACAATATTACTACATTTGTTTTAGTTGTCATATTGCATGGCTTGAGAAGGATTTATCTTGAAATCTGTGCTTACTTAAGAAGATATACATTCTTAACGGTATTGAATTATTTTCTCCGGCCTGATACGAATTGATCTAAATAACAGCACAGAAAAATTCACCAGTTACAGCATTTTCTAATAAATAAATTGTACAATAAAAAATGCAGCCAACTACTCTACGAGCAGAAACTTCTCAAACAGCCCTGTACTTCGATTCCTCGCCGGCAGCATGTGTCCCTACTGGCGACTATTTCCCAGCTACTAAGCCTCCCTTATTATACATGCGCACAGCGCCCCCCCCCACCCCTCCTGCCGTCAGGATAAAATGAGGAAAAATTGCGATATGACACCGTGAAAGTAACATTAATTGAGTCGCTTGAGTTTTTGAGTTCCAGATTCACCATTTATTATACCAATAATTATTGGACTGAAACAACAATTATATATATTTTTCATTTCTATAATTACATTTCTATTCTACAACATTAACAAGAAATCATCATAATCATAACTTGGTTGATATATTTAATAATATTTGAAAAAGAATTGTTGATTGTGTGCTTTGAAATCCATAAATTCATTACTAAGAGCAACAATACAATAAGGTACAAAGTGATTAAACAAGATTGGGGGGAACCTATAAGCAGGTTATTACATAGCGGTCCATAAATGTCCCATAATGTGACAGAAATAAGGCGTTTTGCGTTAATTACTGTACATAACGAAAAGTTTTACAACAAAAACCACAAAATAATGAGAGCTGGAAAACCCAACAGACGAAGACAAAACGATCGAAAGGTGCGTGGAATGGCGAGGAAAATGGAGGCAGATCGCTCTTTAGATGGCATTGAAGCATTATAACAATTCGTAGCAGCTAGCAGGCGCGGAGGTTGGGAATTATTATCGAGGGCTGTCTAAGTGCCGTTAATGAATAATCTTAAACCCTACCTTCTGTGGTACACTTCTCACCGACGAACTCCCGGAAATCTACCTGAATGCTGCAACATCCACTCTCGGCAGAATTGTTCATTTTTAGTCCAATATCAACCTTTTTTTGAACTAACGAAGATTAAACTGACTCCTCCTTCTGGCTGCCAAAGGAAGATTTTCAAAATCCACAAATCCCACACGTACTCTTCCTAGGAGATAAGGCGGTTCATCAATATCTTAACTTCCGCCTGAGCATACTCGTAGATGAATTCATGAAGCAATCTCCTGCAATAAATATTGGTATGTGATACTAAAAAGACTTTGAAAAATAGGAGCAGGAAAATAGGGCACTGCATGCTGTATTTGGAATGGACGACATTATA
>JZLH01S0109771.1:85938-98558 GCA_001188425.1 Eucidaris tribuloides | reverse complement strand
AATAATAATAATAATAATAATAATAATAATAATAATAATAATAATAATAATAATAATAATAATCCCACTTATAATGAAATACACATGACTAAGATGGTGTTCTGTCTATTTTGTAATATTAGATATACGTTTATGGCTTACACCCATTTACTTTATCATATACGTTATCAGTACCGTATAGTACGCCAATCGAGTTTCAATTATTATGGCTATAATATTGGCGAAAAGAATGTTTGGAAAATAAAGAAACACTCTGAAATACTGATTTGATATTTAATACATAATCAACGTTAGGAAAGGTAAATTTAAGGGCAAGGCAGTGGTCTAGAAAGAAATCTATACGAGGTTTCAGAAAATATACACGTATCTGTTATTTTTATTATTGTTTGTTCGAGGCTTCCGCACTAATTGCTTTGATATGACACAACAACAAGATAGTGTAATTGCTGTTGCTATACATGAAACTTGGATAAAAACACACAGACTCAATCTGTACACACCCTTTATCGGGAATTACAAGGGACGATGAGCTAAGAAACAATGGGACGTGATTAGAGTGAGCTATCAACTTAAATGTCATTTATCATTGTTCTCTACACGAAGGTCACTTCCATCAAAGGCATGCAGTAGCGGTCTCCTTGAAGAAACCTGAGGGAAACAGAGAACGAATTCTATCCACAAAAACGTTTTATATAAATACTCTTAATGCCGAATGTGGACAAATAATGGGGAAAAGGTCAAGTCGAGCGATATTTAAAATGGTGTACGAGCGAATTTTGTAAAGTACACGTGCGGAAATGGGAAGAAAGCTTAATTTCTGGTTGCGCAGCAAGCATGCCCGGGCGGACGAGGCCTGATTTCGGTAAACACGTTACTTTTACGTGGGCGAAGGCGTGGTGTGATGCCACGGTGAACGTGTCTCCGGTCTCTATACTGTCAAGGGATGTCAATGGTAAAGGAGATGCTTTCAATATTAATTCGACTTAAGTGGTACGACATGATCGTATATTGGATTTAAACAAAAAAAGGAGAAAATAAAGAAAAAATGTAATATGAACTACAACCGCAATGCCCGATGTAAAATAAAATATTAAAGTCACGTTGTGAACGGAAGTATTATCGATGATTTAAATGAAAGGAAAAACATGCATGAATTCTCACAGACCTTTCTTTAGGTATTGGTAATAATTACTCTGACCCATATTTGCCGAAATCTGTTGGGACTATTTGCTCAGTTTGTCGGGGAAAACTTATTCCATTTTCACATTTATATGCACCCAGCTTTGTGAATCGCATTTCTGTTCGACGGGATACCTAATCACGTTAATGGTCGTATTTGATATAATTTTGCTCGTATAACCCCTGTCTCTTCATTATTACCCTCGACGAAGAGAGAGAAGAGACCTTCAACAAATATATTCATAATTAGTATACTATCAATCAAATTAATCCACACAGACGATCTGAAAGTACAATGAATATACTAAGTAATGTACGGATTCATCAAAAGTAATTAATACTCAAAACTGGCATGATTAATATACAATTGGGATGCCGGATTTGAAGTCACGTACGAGCATTAAGATTTCATTTCTGGATTTCATTCAAACAGCGTTTTAAGATAGGCATTGTGAGATGAATGGAGACCCATTTCGTGCACTTCCTCTGCAGTACAGCAGCAAAGGTTGCAAAGGCATGAATTAATTTCCTGCGAATCAATGTTAATCAAATTTGCCTGAATGAAATGCTGGTTTTGTCAGCTCGATTGCAGATTCTGGTTTACTTTGAGGATGTGCGAAGTATAACAGACTTGTTTTGAAGTGCACCGTGCTGCGTGTTCAAACGGCAACTGGTGACTTTGTTTTAATACGCCGATAGGCTAAATAAAGGTTATACAATTTCTGTCAAAATGTACACATTTTCTTCATGGAAATACATACGTAAATGCTGGTTGCGAATAACGCTGTTGTATAACGCATTAATAACCTCGTCGAATGTGTTGTGTATGTATTTGTCACGCGTGTATGTGTGTGTGTGTGTTTTTATTAGTTTGAATGTGTGTGTGTTTTTGTTAGTTTGTGAGTGTGTGTGTGTGTGCTTGTGTGTGCTTGTGTGTGCGTGTGTGTGCGTGCGCGCGCGCGCGCGCGCGCGTGTGTGTGTGGGTGTGTTACGAATGCGTGGGAGATGGGCAGGGACTGTCACTACACGGACAGTATGATTTTATCAGTTCAGTGGCAAATACTCAGTATCACACTGACAAGAAAATGAAGTTAGTGTTTTAACGTCAAGTTAGGAAAAAATGTAATGGTGTTTGAAAATGAACAAAACAATTGATTTATTTATCGTCCAAACGATTCAAAATAATAGCTGGTAATCAAATCGCAAGCACTCATCTCTTTCTTTCGAGGGAGGGAATGTCAAAAAGAAATCGTAAGATATATCAACCGAATGATAACAATTGAATGGAAAAGGGGGATAAACACAAACAAACACAAAATCGAATGACTATACAAGCAAGTACGATTTGGCATTGCCCTTCGTTGTATGTTTGTGCGGTCCATCCGTGCTTGCGTGTTTGCGCATACTGTTACGATAGAGGACGTATATTTTAAGCGGTGGGGTGAATATTTGTTGTAAGCTGTGTTAACATTTTGCAAAATATCAGCAAAACCTATTACTCCCTTCCTCACGATAAACATCCATGGCCTCTTGAATCTAAAAAAACCCTTTGATTTGACGACTCCAGGTGTGCCATTAAACTCTCTCCTTTGTAAAAGGATAGAAGCAGAAGAAAAAAAGAGGACAGAGTCGGCACGTGACGTTGTTCCCGGAAAGAACAAATTGACGAAAATGTAAAATCAAGTGAGTCTGAGCAGAAACCCAACGGAAGTTCGGAATGTGCACGCACATAAAATTCGCGAGGCTCGGACGATACAACTTGACGCGGTAACTATATGCGACGCCACTTGCGGTGTACGGAACCACTGCATCCAGTCATTTCTCGTTCTTTGCCGTATACACCAATTGCTTGCGATTACATAGATGTGGAGTAGACCTAGTGCCGAGTATAATGTAAAAGATAAAAGGTTATACATGTTATAGGAATACATGGGCCTCTCGCGGCAGAGGCCTGTGTCCTTGTCTCACATTTCTGCGGACCCATTCAGCTGCTCGCCTCAAATCGATAGGAAACCTACCTTCTCGTGCAGCGCTCCATTTCACGCTAATGATAGGCGTGGAAGTGTATCAAGTGCGTGTGGATCCCAAGCTGCATTGAAATATCAAGATCGAGGTGCATTGAGTAAAGTACTGAAGTGCATTCCGGGATGGGGTGTCATCATCGCGTGGATGTGCTGGACATTGAGACATGTTTGCAAAATAGTGTTTGTATACGCGTGCCATAGCACAAACACCAGCCAACATGTTTTGTCCTTGTGTTTTTGCAATGTACTAATCGTCACAATGTCCTTATCGATGATGTCTATCACTCTTACCTGTATTCGACATGACGACATCATTAACTTGTTATCGTATGGAACCACCGCACCATCACATTGAGATCGGTACTTTAAATCCATTCATGATAGCATCTATCCTTCGATCATTCTGCAAGGTGCCATCTTATCACTTCATTTACTCTCACTGTGCCGACATTCCCTTAGAAGCAACGTTTGAACCCCGTCTGCGAAGTGGCGTAGTACAATGGACAGGAGGGTGGTAGTCCATAAAATGCCATTGTTACGATGATTGTAATCTCCAGACTACGGAGACCGCAAGTAAAGAATCGTATAGAATATCTTTAGCTCGGTTTGAAAGAGACTATCGATTACATTTCTTTTCAAGCGAGAGTAACTCTAAAACCATTGCTATTTTAGGTTCTTCGGTGCGCCGCTAGCCGCGAAAAAAGTGGGGCCTAAACTGATTTATGATATAACCCCGAATCTTATACTGCGTGTTTTGGAATTATAAGGCACAACAATTATGTAGTAACTCCAACATTTTGCATAAATTTAAGGGAAACATCTCTTCATGAAAGATAGATGATGGAAAAATATGATTAAACGACTGAAATTGGATATACGATCCCTGTTATCTTACATGTATATATATCCCAAGTTATATTAAAGTAATCTTTTCGATATAATATTTGATGACTGGGTAAAAAGGCAATGCCAGTGTATTTTTGGGGGGAGGGGTGTTCTTAAATTCTTTACCGTTACTTTGGGGAAATTCTAGATACCTTACGAGAGCAATGTTCTGCCTGATGTTGTTTTAGCGTGACAGAACGAACGACATTCAGTTTATTCTTCCATGTACACATAGATCAAGTTGTTTGTGACTGACATAATCAGTTGTTTGACTAAATTCCAGTTCAGGATTCGATTTCGCCCTGACTGCATTCTCCAGTCAACAGTGCACATCGTATCATTGGGTGAAAAATAACCGAAATTACAATACACGGGGGACAGAATCCTATGCTAAATATATCAGTCATGATGACTTTTTCTACGTCAGAGGTATTATTTTCACAGATTTGGATTCTCTTTCTTGCAAATCCCGCAAGACCTCTAACTCTCTATCCACTGCATCCGTGGAAGCTTTGTGACTTGTTTTTAACTTGTTAAATGGAAACCTAGTATGTTCTGTATTTGTTGATATCGAATGGGGTAAATCTTACGAAAACAGACGACGCCAAGCAAGGAATACTTTTTAAATAAAAAAAAATCAATTAACATGATTGGTTCCCAAGCGCAGTACTTATGTACCGTAAGTTATTCGGGTGGCTCAGATTTCTCAAGATGTTGGGATTGTGTAAATGTGAGTGGAACGCTATTGATTTTTTCAACTCCCAAAGTATCAATTCAATATTACAAAAATCCACACCATGCTTTACTACAAATACAGTCATAATTCAGTTCCGAACTGCAGTTGCTATACCCCTATTGGGCTCCCGATGAAACCCGCAAAAAATGTATACACTAAGAATAAGCAAAGGCGCCTTTCTATTCTCGTTCATAGGAAGTTGAGGGAGCACGTGTCTTTAGTCTGTACCTGCGTGTCTCCTTTTTTAAAATCTATCCATATATTTATATATCGCTTACTATATAGCCGACAAAAAAAACAAACAAACTGTCATATTATAAAAATCCGTCAATAAACGTGCATTTTCACGAAAGCAAATCATCTATTTTACGATCATTTGAAGCTTGATTTCGTGAAGACAATATTTTTCCAAAGCGTCCCAATATATCAAGCTTTATACCAATATTCAGACGTTTATTGTATAGAAGTCTAACTTCGCAAACAATATAAACGATATATATTGCCCAGCAGCCTGGACAAACGTTGACGTCAAGAGAAAGCTCATTTTATATGATATACAACAAGGTAAGATTGGAGCTATAGAACCAGACATTGCAGATATATGTTTGGATCCACAATCATGAGTTCGTGGTGAATAAAGCATTCCGGCTGAGGGAGAGGAAACGAATTGAAAAATATACATGCCCTGAGACCTTGATCATTACTCTGTTGATGTTCACCTTGGAACTTCGAAAAATCAAAACAAAAAGCAAAAACAAAACAAAAGACGGACCCTGCGCTTGTTTACGGTCTAAGAGTTGATTGTACTTTCCATGAGAATCTTTCAGTCTCTAGACAACCGCCAATTATTTCACTGGCTATATTTTGAAACACATATAGCCTGTATCACTTAACAATACCCACCTGCATGTCACTTTTTGACTAATCGGATTCATGAACCATAATTTTAGAATAAGTAACATATACAATCCATCGATCATTGGTAGAAAACTATCTTTAAATCTTATAGATAGAAATGAGAGATATACCCAACAATACTGTCAAATTATACTACATTAATACTTTTCATAAAACAATAACAATCTTGATCCCCTAGAACCCAAAACTTTGACCATCACGCAAAGGTTACTGTTATTGCTACTCGCGCCAAAAACCTTTTTACCTTTTACTTACATTTGCTGTTTACCTTCACAGCCTTTGTGAAAGGTGATACATTATTTATATATACTTTTTGAGAGAGTGGTTGTGATGGATTGGAACTCCGTTTTGCACATCCATTAAATGAAATTCCAAAGTCAATATTAACGAAAACTTAAGAAACGGTTATTTGATTTGTTATGGAGCTTGAAAGTTAGAGGAAGTTAAATTTTATAATTTAAAATTAATTAGCACTTCTGTTAAAAGTGAGTTTATAAAAAATAATGTCCATGAAAATGTTTCTGATGAAAATGAGATTAATTTAAAAGATAGAGTTTTGTGCAAAGAATTTATAAGACGCAAACAACTACTTAGGTACGGCAGTTTTTATTTGGTCTGGTGGGTGAGTAATTCAAAATCGGCCTATCCAAAATGCGGTCTAATCTTTGGCGCAAACAAACATGACATATGGCGCGAGCATGTAGACTGGGCACGCGAACAGAAAGTGGAGGGTGTGATTTATCCGAGAGACATGCAGCTGTCATCTCATACGATTTGGAGGACCTTGTTCGTGATCTTTCATAAACCAGCCGCACAATACGACGTATTATATCAGGGGCTTAACTCGTATTCTTCTGGCTTCGAAGAGGCCAAGAGACGTTAGTACGCGCGTGTACAAACGTCATAACTTCCCAACTTTTGTCAACTTATGGGCTAGGGTTAGAGGAGAGTGGGGCCTTGGTTCGGGGATCTGGTCCTCAATAATTTTCTGGAGCACTATCATAATAGCCACTAGACATTATGATATTGGAACAATATTTCAAGAAGAGCTGGATGTTTTGCCCCTAAATCTGAGCGACTGCTTAGAATTTGTCCTGAACGAAAAAGCTTCCGACCTCCTAAACTGAGCAAATTTGCTAGGTATAAAACACCATCGACAATGCCCCCTGCCCCCCCTCCCCACGTTGTGTGAACTGACAGAGGCAGGGGAGGGGTCGGAAAAGCTTGATAAAAATATAAATGAAACACAAGACGAAAAGACCTATGAAGGACTCCGCCACAAAATGAACTGCGCAACACGTTTAAGCTAGCGATGTCAGAATTTCGCCGAACAAGGACAAAGAGGTCGGAGTGTTGCATTCAAGTAGACAGGCATTAGTTCGTGCTGGTGCTGGAGTTTAAAGTAAATCGGCTCCGTTTTGTACAAATAGCGTTTCCATGGTAACGCAGTACATAATATTGACGGTATGATAGGTTTCGAGATTGATATATAACAAGGGTTTTTTGACCAGAAATGTTTTTCATCACGAGTTGCACATGAGTGTAGTGTAGGATAAAAAAGTGACAATTAAATACACGCAGGTACTTCACGAACTGATTTATTTGAATGAATACGTCAGGATAATAAATCAAGTAAGTGCAGGCAGGCAGACAGGCAGAATAATTTTCATGAGATATCATGATATACTGAGTGCAATATACTTTACTGTATACTGCGGTTGTATGAGCAAAATTCCGAACGTTATTGAAATGGTTACTTCGGGTAGTAATGAAATGATTTCAAGAGAATAAAACGTTGGGTAGACATGCATGACAGAAACGTATAAAGATATCAATCTCATACGCGTGTCTGCTTCATTATTTTTTTTTCTGTAGTCGTGTAGTGTCGCATAGTTTTTGTCGATTTTACCCAACTATTTGATATTGTGGAATGTAAAAATGTAAATGATGTGAAAACAGAATAAAGTTAACACACATTGTTATAATGTTATATTGGTATGTCAAAACATATTGATGTTTAGTCCTGCTCTTTTCCCCAAAACAACGCAAGATTTGATTTGGCTTTGGTCTACCAAATTGTTTCCAATAATTGTCAAACGTGAGAGTTAATCAAATGTTCGAAAACACGTTCTCATTTTGTTGGAAGCAAACTTGAATATTTTCAAAGGTGTAAAACATACGTGTGTGTCATCTTTCATTATACCTATAAGTTACCTTATAATAAATATTTTTAAACATATATTTCCATTCTTACGATTTCCTTATACATGTATGACAGATATATTTTTTTCTGTATGAAAGCTCAAACTAAACATGATTCCAAGAACTATAGCGAATATCAATTGTGGTATAGTCGTATTTTTGCCTATGCAAACGCACTGGTGCATCCATTTCCTACAGGGTCTACGTCTCAATGTGGTAATTTGAATATTTCGCCCGCTTGAAGCTATACAGTATCATAAATATGCTTGTTATTTGGGGTATTGATAACATTGCTCCATTATTGCACAATTACGATTGGCTGGCGCATACATAACGTTCGTCATAATTGTACGGTGGGTAGTCATTCCCGACGTTTAACGATAACGCGTACAGAGGGGACATAAAAGACCTCTGGTTCAGTGGATATATACCAAGAGAAGTGTTCGGTGGCGAAAATGTCATCGATATCATCCAACAATATAGGCCAACATACGTAGCCTTTACACGGTGGAAGATGATGGGAGCGACCTAGATTATGATGAATGATGACGATTAAAGGATGACAATTGGAGTATATATATTAATTCGAACCCTATACCAGAAACTGGGATGTTAAATTTGACAGCCGTGGTGTTGCCACATAAATATCAGAAAACCCCATGTGGCGGTGAATTAATACATCTTGGTGTATACTTCAACACCTTCAGATGGATGTATCTACAATGTGATAAGTTTTTTTTAATCTAACACCCGTAGTGTTGTCATATATACCGTAGACTCAAGATATAGTATCGAGTTTCAACAACCTGGTGCGTATGTAAACACATTTGACATCAATGGTGTTATCTTTGACACCACAAATATAGGAAAATAATCACGTTATTTTGTTTCTATTTGAGAACAAAGATGCTTTAATTTGAACACTTAATTTTTTTGCTGTCTATGTGTGAAAAGATGTGCACATACCCTTATTCTGTAAAATGTATATTAGCTTATTTTTTTGTCAAAACTAGATGCAACATATTTGAAATTTTATACATTGTATATCTTACCTTCAAAAAAAAAAACCCCTGACGCTATCTGAATTCATGATGTATATATTTCTACGTAGTCGTATACGACAAAAACATTATGGACACGCGACTTTTCCCCCAAATGACTTATCGAAAACCAAATCAGTGCAGCTATAATTAACCTATATCGTCAACAGCTGAATAAACCGTATACATGGATTTACAATAATGATCCAAAGAAACGTGTGGTTACGTGTAGTTTGGAATATCGTCGTTCTTGGACCTTTAAATGAATGGTGGTATGATTTCTAGCAGGAGACAAACCCATGACATGACACATATTCCGAGGCCTTCTTGTTATACCTATACAACCGCAAGCCAAAAGGAACAGCTGAGTGGGTAGTACATATCATTATGGAACATCGATGATAATATTACAATAAGGAAAAAAAATACTTTTGTACCTATACCATCGAGTCTGTGGTTGATAGTGTAATAGATTATAATAATTTGTAGCATATGAAACGCAACAAAATTTAAGCAGTACGGGATGTGTATGTTGTCATATTATAAAAGAGTCACTGCTTGAACGATGTACATATAATTTATGTGCGTTTTGGGAGGTGGTTAGACTCACAAAATGACGGGAAAATGCAAGCACGCTAGAGATTGTACAACATACTGTACAGATGAAGTATCTACATGAGGCTGAATCACGCGTTTCTTGGTCATATAAGTTGAAAAACAGACACACAGACAATCAGGCAGGCAGACAGACAGACAGACAGATAGACAGACCTGCACACAACCCTCTGATTCAGTCTATTTACACAGCCAGTATTTAATCAGTTATTATAGTCGCACGCAGCCCCCGTCCTCTTGTTTGTTTAAACGCAGCGCTTCTGGCGCACTTGTTTCGCGCAGTGTGGACAACATGTTCCCGATGGGCCGTCGTGGCAGAGAAAACATATGACGACAAAATTCCGTTCACGGTTTGCCTCCCCATTTTCCATTTCATAACTTCTAATTTATCAACATGCTGCATTGCCTCTCAATCTGATATGTTGCACCGATACCTTCTCTCGCTGCATGTATGAGATACGAGCTCACGTTTATATTGCTATGACTACGGGAAGTCTGCGAGTTATACCTCAATAAAATATATATTTATATTATCATTATGACTCCAGGAAAAATATATCTATTTTCTCAACTTGGGGCCAGATTTAGCAACAAACAAACATAGTTCAACTCTCCGTTGGTCATCATACCAATATAACGATAAATTCAGAATGGAAAATATGAGTAATGAATATGTTTACCAGTTTTCTTCGAGCAAATAGTCCAGCAATATACACGCCAGCAGTTGCATCAATTTACGAAGTTTATTGATGTCTGGTTGCATGGAAAATATAATACTGCAGTAATATGCCACTTCAAATCACCACACAAGATGTCAACAGTCAACACAAACATGGATACTGTGCACGGTTTCGCTAAGCTACTTTGACACCATAATACCAGATAACCCAGACACTATTGCACGGAAATGGAAAAAGGTAAAATGTTTATAACTAAAGCATCCACATCTTTTATAGCATTGTGATAAAGCTACGTTTCTGAACGAAAATGATGTCTTTGTAGTAATTTAAGGATTTCAGGGATTCAGTATTTTCAATGGAGCGATAGTAACCTGTATTTTGTTTTAATTCTAAATTGAAATGACCTTGCAGGTCATCACGGTTAGACTAATATGATGACCAACACAATAGACAGGTATATCCGTTAGGTAAATTCACGTCTACCATATACGTTCTGTATATAGGCTATAATATATCGTATCATATGAAAGGAAATCCGGCGATTTAATCTCAGAGGTCGCACGTGCCGTAAGATAACAGTAAGTGATTATAACTTAATCACAAAAATAAATAGGTATTGATGATACAGACTTCAAGCACTAAAATGATACACATTGTTAGTATATGTATTTAGGTCGACAATGATTTTAAGAATAGTTTAGCGATTTTTAAATTGTAAATTATGAACTTGCATTTCTAACTATAATTATGTCCGTATTATAAAGTTTCACCTATGCCTATGCAATATCATCAATTAATGTGTTTTATCCCATAAATGAATATAAATTCATATCAATGCCGTTATTAGAAGTGGTTACTTCGAACCAGATATGATGATGCAAAGCATCACGTAAATGATTAGGAAAAATGGGAGAGAAGCATGCAGAAGGATATGTTGATGAATCAGGGAGGTGGTCTAATCGACGTGGAACCCACTATGAATCAGGGAGGTGGTCTGATCGACGTGGAACCCACTAAAGCACAATATGAGCAAACCATATCCACTGCTACAGTACAAATGTCTGTTGCAGAAACATAGCTCCACGTAGCCATGGTGAAAATGTACACACGCCATGACCTATAACACACATATATAGTGTGCTACGAGTTCATCTATATATTCTCATCCGTTTTGGAAACGGTTACCATGGCAACCGGAAAGAGAACACATTTCATGGCAAGAATGTGCGCAGACTTGTGTTGACTCGAGGAGACTGGGTTACACCGCGTAGCGTTCTTCTTTCTTTATATACAAATTGAACAAAATGGGTTTTATTTGCAGAACCCGAGTCCTGGTAAACAAAGCTTGTTGAATATTTCAATTCTGAGATGATTCTATCAGTCTTCATATACACAGTTACATAGCATCTACATCTACGTTACTCTATGTTAGATGGAGACAATGTACTACAGATAAGAGGACAAAGAATACATCAATACTCTGACTACCTAACTGGGAGATTTGATAGTTTAAATTAACTCACCACTTATGCATATTTCAATCACAAAAGAAGATTCCAGAACAACACTCAGAATATGGTCTAACTCTGTGACGCTGGATTCAGAGCATCTCGATGAAATAATATGTTGCTTAGTGGGCATGCTCCCTGAGGCGTGTGCGTGGGTGTGTGTGTGTGGTGATGGTAAAGTGTGTTGTCGTGTGTGTGTTTGTGATGTGTGTGTGTTGTGTTGTGTGTGTGTTGTGTGTGTGTGTGTGTGTGTGTGTGTGTGTGTTGTTGTGTGTTGTGTGTGTGTGTGTGATTGTTTGTTTGTTTGTGTGTTTGTGTTTGGGATGTTTGTGATTGTGTGAACTGTGTGTTGGTGTTGTGTGAATGTATTTATTTGTGTTGTGTGTGTGTTGTGTTTGTGCTTGCGTGTGACTGTGTGTGTGTTGGTGTGTGTAATGTGTTTATGTGTGTGTGTGTGTGTGTTGTGTGTTGTGTGTGTGGCATGTGTATGTGTATGTGTCTGCATGTGTATGTGTTGTGTATGTGTGTGTATGTATGTGTGTATGTGGTATGTACGTTTGTGTGCGCGTTTACACGTGTGTGTTTGTGTGTGTGGTGTGTGTGTGTGTGTGTGTGTGTGTGTGGTGTGTGTGTGTGTGTGTGTGAGTGTGTTGTGATCCGTTCGATTTTCCTATTCCATTTTTTTTTCATGAATGTTTAGCAAACTCATTATTCTATTAACATCAAATACTTGTGTTGGATTTTGAGAAAATGATAACATGTAGTCATGAAAACAAACAGAACAGACACCATCTCCTTCAGTTTTCAATATTCAATGCAATTCTAATGGTGTG
>JZLH01S0109765.1:0-19939 GCA_001188425.1 Eucidaris tribuloides | reverse complement strand
TCATTTAGAAAAAAACATGATTCAATACAATACAAAAGTAATGGATGATTGACAAACACACAAAATGAATTTACATGTATTATGAAACAAAATTAACAAAATAACACTAACACGACAAATAGTTATGAATGTGGAGGGATTAAGAGAAGTTTTGTGTAAAAAACTTATATGTATTAATCCCCACGAGTAAAACAATACAGTATATATAGAATCATTTCACCAAAAGGGTTTTCACTGTTATCAAAATCACCATGTGGATATTGAACACAACTAAAATATTCATTTGAGATTGTTTTGATAATTCAATATTCTATACTTTTATATCAAAACAATTGTTATTTTCCTTGGTATCCATGTTGTATTTCGTATTGTCTAAACTTCCAAACCCTTTTAGTCGGCCCCTTCATATTTTTGCACTACTACCCGAACGACCGAGGTGTGTGTGTGTGGTGGGGGGGAGGGGGGGGTCATAGCCCCATCTGAATTGAACTATAAACACCGCATACACAGGTCGCAATATCTCACTGATGAATAGGTGTAGTTTATTGTGATGCCTATAACTTTTATACCTTAACTTTGACTCCCAATCAATGAAATGTACCTGTTATGGAACTGTTTCCTGATAAATGTTTTAATGCAGATTAATCACCAGAAGGCGGTATCTAAAGGAAAACAATGGCGGAGGCATTTCCTGAAGAGTAAGTCAAGCATCAACTTACATTTTCCAATTTAAATGCAAATTTATTCGCAAGAAAAGTATTGTAAATTGATAAGACAGATGTCAAATAACTTATCTGTCATTTATTTTCGTTTCAACTAAATTACCTGACATACTTTTTATGAGGGAAATGGTATTCAACTCCTGTTTTATGATTTCAATCAAACTACAATATGATTTCCTGTTAAAATATCAATTAACGGCTTAAAATAATGGCATAAGTGGCACAGTTTAAGTTAAAACAATAATTTCCTTCTGGATTAAACAAAGTGGGTCAAGCCATTTCTATACAATTTTCGGATAATGTTGTACAATGTTACAACATCGCGGGGGGGGGGAATTATTTAAACAAAAAAGTCTATCCTACTCTCCGTGAAAATGCATTTATAATTGCTGCACCTAACTTATTTGATTTGCGTAAACTTCAGTCAGTTGAAACATTGAATAAGTATATTTTACTCAAGACAGCAGTGTAATAAATTTTAGTGTATGCATTTAATACATATTTCGTATCATAATGCATCATATATAATATGAATAATTGTAATGCATATTTACATACATTCACATTCATACGCGTACGCAGGGGGGTGTTTCGGGTGTTCCAACCCCCCCCTCCCTTTGCCAAGGGGGTGTTAACACCCCAACACCCCTTCCCAGTAATCACCCCCCCCCTTTTCACGATATCACCCCCTTTTTCGTCAAAAGGGAGATGCCCGGGGGGGGTCGCTCTCCAGACGGCCTGTATCCCACCCGTGTCCAACAACCTCAGAAATGCACCCTAAACGCGTAACCTACATTACCAAATTTGTGACCCTAAATGCGTAATGCATGAGAAAAGCTACCCTAACGCGCGTCGACTCCATGAAATCCACTCATTCTGATACCTAAGTTGGCGTGAACTGGAAATCCACTAATTTAATACCTATAGTGGCGTAAACATGAAAGTCAACTAATTTAATTCCCTACCAACCGTCTTTCTCATCTTAAACTTATGTACATTGCAGAAACCGAAAAAAAGTTCAATCAATAATTCATTTATAATTTTCCTTATTAAAAAACGTTCATTTGGAGATGTTAATAGATGTACCAAATTTGCACCCCTAAATGCGTAATCTACAAACCAAATTAGTAACCCTAAATGGCATGCCATGTGAGAAAAGGCTACCCTAAGCGGCGATTGCTAGCGATTTTGAGTTGAAAAAGCTACCCTTTTTCCAAAAGACGTCGACGACGTCCGAAGGCTGGAAAAGGGACCTTTACGACGCTTTTTCTGGACGCGGTCGTGCGTAGCAGGCCGGTGGAGAGCGACCCCCCCCTCGGGGGAGATTTTTACAAATGTGAAATAACCCAGAAAACATGAAATTAATAGTTGATTTTCTTGGATCTTGGAACACATTCTTTCGTCACTAGCCCCACTATACCCCCCCCCCCCCAGCGAGTTTTCAGAGGCTGGCGTGACCGGGAAAACTTTTGGACCTTGGATTTGAAAAAAAATCGTCACTCCCATCGAATCGTTACTCAGTTGATGCTTGATGCATTGGGCTGTAGACGTGGCAATATGGAGAGACCTTTAAGACACTATTTGGCATGGTGGAGGTTCAACTAAAAAATCGCCAATCTTCGTTATGACCTACCTGGTATGTTTGAAATGACAAATGAACATCCTAGAAAACCAAACCTAATACAGTCATTCTGTAATTAAAAATTAAAAATAACAATACATTCAGAATTAAATATACTAATTATAATAAGTAGTAAATTAGTTAATTAGTAAAGTTCTAGCTGTTGTTTACAGCAATGCTCTCCCCTGTATGGTTATTCTCCTGATTCTCTGTATAGAAGTACCATAATTCCTATTCCCAAAGGCAGGTGGGCTAATTTAGGGGTTCATGTAGCCATAACTCTTGCTAGCATTATTGGTACAGTTCTTGAACTTGTTATCATGAACAGAGAACAACACCATTTATTTTCAAACGAATTACAGTTTGGGTTTAAGAACGTATATCAACAACCTAGTATACAAATACGTGAGGGTAGTAATGTTTACGCTCTAATTGACGATAGTATTGACCAGGTTGATTATGTCACACTCTTCTCTTTGTTAAATGAGAGAGGTGTCTGTCCACTAATTTGCAGATTATTGAATATTGTTGAATATTTATATAAATCAAAAGTTAGGTCTCAAATGGAATGGGTATATTCTGATTACTCCCCTGCAATGAGCGGGGTAAAGCAAGGTGTTGATCTCCCAGTGTCTTTTTCGTGTTTACATTGATCATTTTCTTATTATGCTTTTGAAAGGAAATTGCGGAGGTTGTTTTATTGGTAGTAAATTTATGAGTACTATTGCATATGCAGATGATCTGATTTCATTTTCTCCTTCTGCATTTGCACATAAGATATGGGGAAAATTTGTTGTGAGTTTGCGTCAATATTTGATTGTGCTTTAAGTCAGTTGATTGGTTTTACTCGTAGAAGTAAAGATGTTTTGAAATTATTAGCCGAAAAAATGTACTATTGCTATAAACCAACAAAATAGTATTGTTGTGTATCAATCAATCATTTTATAGAGTTTTCGGGGTTTTCTGCCCACGTCTAAACTAACGTTGACTATAAGCTCCCCTCCCTCCTTAGTGGACACTTCCAATATGAAGTTCAAGATATAACGAAATGATCGCTTGTATTTCAAGTATGTACTACTTACGGCAGCGTTTGTAGCTGCCTACATGTTGTCTTTTTATATTGCCCAAATAGTTTCTGATTTACAATGGCAGTTACCGACTAAGTGGGGAAGAAAACTTAATATGGGTGTTTAGGGCCGCAGCATATTTCTACTTAATAAGCCAGACCCAAATATAATACTGATCATATGTTAACCCTTACGCTGCATGTTCTTGACATAGGCTTACACAATAGACCTTTTGATGGATTCTAGGATTAAAAATGGGTTTACCCAAAACATATATATTACTGATCATGATTATCATCCCTTAATACCTACGCTGTGTGAAATTAACACATAACCATTATCAGTTCAATAGTTAGTGATTTATGATAGTATATAGCGTTATGTAGATTATAAAAGTTAGTTTCTGATTTCTTTCTTCTCCATCCACACATAGAGATGTGCCTGCTTCTTCCTCGTCCAGTCTCGAAGACAGGGAGATTTTGAAGATCGCTAGGGGCATACCACCAAACCTCTACATAGACCTCGGTGTGAAGCTGGAATTTGAGTACGCCGAACTACAACAAATCAAATACAATCCCCCACATAATATTGAAGGAGCCATTGTCGACATGCTGATGAGGTGGAGGAACAACTACTCCGACACGCCTAAACGACGGACTAGACTAATTGACGCAATGCGAGAAGTTGGACTACTTCTTCAAGCTGATAATCGTGTCGGTTAGTATTATGAATGGATGATTTATAAATTGTGAACGTTATCGACTTAACAGCTGAAGTGTTTTCATTTTAACACATAATTATGTGCGTATCTGTACTTTGCGATTTGATAGCATTATACACAAACATAATAAATTAAAGTATGCTAATATGTGAAAATAGTACAAATGTTTCTTATTATTGTGTAAGTATTTTCATTTGCGGCTGTCGGGGATTATCATTTGTTTTGTTTTGTACACCGATTTTCATGTGTAACATTATACCAAACTATTAACAATGATGCCAGGTGACATGCACGTTTGAATACTTTCTAGGGGACATTCCCCGTTTTCTTAATAATTAGAAGAAGAAAAAAGGAGGGAAGAAGATAAAGAAGAAGAAGAAGAAGAAGAAGAAGAAGAAGAAGAAGAAGAAGAAGAAGAAAAGAAGAAGAAGAACAAGAAGAACAAGAAGAACAACAACAACAAGAAGAAGATTATAAATTATTAGCTCTTTTAATTGTTGGATATCTTACAGAAATGATGACAACACTTACGATGGAATTTCAAGACGAGGCTCATAATGTTGAATCAGGTGGAACCTCATCAAAAGGTAATGAGGGATTATCGTGATATAAACCATGTTTGAATTAGTATTTTTTTGAGATGCATTCAGTATATAAAGCAAGCTCCAAGGGGTCAAATTGGGTATTTTTTTAAATTCTTTTCCCTGTTTTCTCTTTTTCTTCTCAGCGCATAGGGACATTTTTGACTTGATGTGTTATGCGCTATATAAAAACTGTGTATTATTATTATTTATTATTATTTATATCTCAAAGCCCAAGTATAGTTTTGGCAAATGGTAAAAGAAATTCGTAATTATGGTTTTAGACACACTTGTACGGTGTATAATTACCCTGAAAATTGCTCGTTCCGAAATTCTCACATTTTTTGAGAAATTACTGAAAGAGTAAAATGTTTGGGGGCAACATCTTTTGTAGGTAATGTACATACCGCTACATTTTCTCCGATATTTTAAACATTGTAAATTTTTAATGTAACGTTTTTAAGTAGGTTTGATATTGATTCTTACTGTCTAGGGTGACAATTGTATAGTCACATTGAGGAAAAGGTTGTCTAATCGACCGAAACTATACTTGGGCTAGTGTAGCAATCGCAGGAGTAGGACGGTGGTCAAGATTGTTACGTATATGTCTAATATATATTAAATATGTCAAATCAATACTTATATTTGAAAATTCTTCATTGTGAAAACCCCCTCCTTTTTACCACCATCATCGTCAATATCATAGTCATCGTCATTATCATCATCTGCTTATTTTTTTCTTTATCTTCTATTTCATCGTCCCCTTATCCTCCTCCTTCTTCTCTCCTCCTTTTTTTTCTTCTTCTTCTCATTCTTTTTCTTCGTCTTCTTCTTCTTCTTTTTCTTCTCCTTCTTCACCTTCTTCTTCTTCTTCGTCGTCGTCTTCTTCTTCTTCTTCTTCTTCTTCTTCTTCTTCTTTTCTTCTCCTTCTTTTCTTCTTCTTCTTCATCTTTTACCCTTTCTTCTTCCTTTTTTTCTTCTTCTTCTTCCGCTACCTCTTCTTCTTTTTCTGTATTGCCTTGAAAACAAGTTCAACCGTGTTGACTTTCCTGACTTCCATTATGGCCTTAGAATTACGTACTACACTATTACTTACTACTACTACTACTACATACTACTACTACTACTACTACTACTACTATTACTTACTACTACTACTACTACTACTACTTTCTGCTGCTGCTACTCCTCTTACTACTACTACTACTACTACTACTACTCTACTACTACTACTACTACTATTATGATTGCTTATTGAATACTTGCCTAACTTTACAATTACTACTACTGTCTGCCCCTATTAACAATTACTAGCTGATAATACTTACGCTACATCCACTATACAGCGATTTTACTACGTGAAAACCACGTTACCTAGTACTACTACTACTACTACTACTACTACAACTACTACTACTACAATAACTTGTACTAATACTACTACTTCCGTACCTTATTGCTACGCTATACTGCGATACTACTGCACTGTTACCAATACTACAACTACTACTACTGCTGCTGTAAAAATTAAACATCACTCATTTGAAAAATATTTCTCTCGATTTTGTGATAAGAAGATATAGTTATATTTTATGTAATAACAATAATAAACTAATAATGTAATTGCCCTCATTATAAATATTGCTACTACTACTACTACTACTACTACTAATTCTACTACTACTACTACTATATAACTACTGCTGCTACTACTACTACTACTACTACTGCTATTATTACTACTACTAAAACTACTATACTTCTAGTAATGCCACTACTAACTTAACTAGATTGTTACAATTATTTCTAAATTTGCCTGTACACTTAACAGATACACTCAGCGTAGACCAAGTTCGACAAGCACTCGTCGAAGTCTATGAGGAGGAGATGTGTGTCATTCAGCCACGGCCCTGGGACAAACGGGACTTTGCAAATATGGATGACCTTTACACCGTCGTTACTATGCGCAAAGAAGATGTGCCTGGCCGGAGTAAGAGGGAATGCCAGAAAATCCGGTTGGAAAATTCCATCGACGATATTTTCAGCACTACAATAAGGGGCAAGTTGCCGAGTAGAATTGCGATATTTGCCCCAGCTGGTCATGGCAAAACTACAGCCGTTTTGATGATGGCACATGACTGGGCAACAGGTAAAGCTACTTCTCCATTGAAAGACGTCCCCCTCCTGTTTGTCCTTAAAATGAGGCAAATGGATCGACACACATCGCTGGGAAAAGCAATTAAATCGCAGCTGCTTTCGGATATGAAGGAGGCAACTCCCGAGTCGATAGAGCAATTCATCTACACCCATCAAGAGGACTGCATCCTTATGTTTGATGGGCTGGATGAGTACCCTGAGAGTATTACTTCAAAGGAGGCCCCGAGTAATGTCATTCCCATCTTACGGCGTAAACAACTGAAAAAATGTCGCACGCTTGTAACCAGTAGACCTTTCCTGACCAAGACCTTCGATGATTCGGAAGATCTCCGCCGCAGCTACGTATTTATGGACATAGAGGGATACACTGAGGAAGATTCCAAGAAGTACATTCAACGATATTTCACTGCTGACCCTGGAGAAGGGAATGCGTTGCGTTCATACCTACAAGGCAACGATTTTATCAGCGGCTTAATTATTGTACCGCTTTTCTGCACAATGATATGTTGTCTATGGGAGGGGGACCGGCTTACTAATGTGTCTACCTTCTCTTCCTTGTTTGAAGGAATCATTCTTTTCATGTTGGAGCATTCAAAGAAGAATTTCGGAACAATCTTACCCGACATCAACATCCTTCTTCAAAACCTCGGCAAGGTTGCACTCAGAGGGTTGCTGGCTGATAGTAGGAAGATCGTGTTCGATGGTGAAGAATTCCAGAGTATCCCAGATCACCTGGCTGCTGGCCTCAAGCTCGGCCTTATCTCTGAACAGAGGGTTACACTGCAGCACTTCGACGAACAGGGAAGGTCATCAAGATCGGACGTAGAGTTCTTCCATAAGCTTGGCCAAGAGTACTGCGCCAGCAAGTACCTGTCCAGCTTACCATTAGAACAGCTACAAACCATACTACAGCAGCTAGACAGCGCCAAAAAATCAATGGAATTCGAGAATATCTTCCGATTTGTCTTCGGTTCATCCAACAATACACGTACCTGCATAGCAATCTTGGAGCATATCAACGAGTTTGACTGGTTCCTCAATTCTGACAAGGTCACATTGATCCTCAGCTGTTTAAGTGAATCGGCGACGTGTGATGAAGACATGTCGCAGGCTCTTGTGGCATGTTTTGAGGAAGGAAGTTTGATTCTCGACGAAGCTTCAGTCAGCACAGTACTGGGAATAGAGAGGCTTCCTCGTCTCGTGAAAGAAAAGGTATTTCTTTTATGCAGACTAACATGATGATAATAAGAAAACCAACAACAACAATTATACCACAATAACCCTATACCTGAGGACGGACTGTGAATAGTAACATTAATGATAATAATGAACATACTAAATATAATTACAATGAGCAAATACAACAACAACAAATACGAAATAGAAGAAATAATAACTACAATAAAGGTAATCAATCATATGATATATAATTAAAATAATGATAATAATAATAATAATAATAATAATATAATGATGATGATGATAATAATAATAATAATAATAATAATAATAATAATAATAATAATAATAATAATAATAATAATAATAATAACTAGTATTAATTCGTCACTGAGACAAATAAGGTTATCCCCGTGTACACTTTCATCAATGAGGTTAATCATGAGTTCAAAGAGAATTTCATAACCAGTCTATATAACTGTTCTCAGGTTTAAAGCTGTCCTCCTTCACGGGAATTTATCAATCCAAGATTTCAACATTTCAAGCACGGTAGAGTCCGTCATGACGTGCACGCATAGAAGATACTGTGTGCTGGTTACATTCGTTATAATTCAGTTTTCCTGGATGACGTAACAGATGATTGATGTCACAGTAATTCAGAGAATAACATTATCAATGAAATCATATCTACACCTCAAAAGCTATAAGCAATATAAAGAAGGCTTATCGGTCATTAATGAGAGTTACATGTAGGCTTGTGACTGATTTAAAATACGCACGTTTAATCTATATCACAGGTGTGCACACGTTTTCCAGTTTTCGGGCGTGTAGACGTCAATTCAGGTCCAGATGGTCTGAAACAGGTTCTAAGGGATGAGGAATTCAGGCTGACAATTAAAACCATCGAAAAAGGGAGATCTTTGCTCAGGAAAGGGGATGTGTTAGCTGAAACCCCCACGCGTTTCTATACGCACTCGTAAGAAAATGCTCAAAATGGCCTAAAACATGTATAAGGCCCGCGTGAGCATGGTTTGTAAAATCACTGAATAAAGAATCGATTGCGTATTAATTTTCTATTTATGTCGTTGTCAGAGAGGGATTATTTTTTTTTTGATTGCTCAATTAAAGAAACTCTTCCAAATTCCAATCAATGTTGTCATTATTGAAATATACCTACCTAAATATGTCATATAGGTCCGTATGCTTCCAGTTTCAGTCCATCAGTTAATCGACAGTATTATCCCCTCACTCAAATCTTCCAACCTTCTACCCTACCCCACCGCCATTCACCTTATCTCTCCAGACGATCATTGCTGATGGCGGGAATGTTGGCCTATTAGCTTTTTTGTTCTCTACAAACTTTGTGTCGTTGTCAGCGATACATGACGCACGTCATACCCCCGGCCTTGAGCCTCCTCCCCTTGAGTTGATGAGTTAGTCGAGCGGGACGATGATGATGATGATGATGATGATGATGATGATGATGATGATGATAATGTTGATGATTACTATTTGTTGTTGTTGTTGTTGTTATTTAATGACGGGGACGAGGAAAGCGACTTTAATTACTATTACCCATATACCCATGACCCATTATCCCATTTTCTTCCCCAACCTAACCCCCTCAGCACACGATTTTGAATAATCCCCCCTAAAAAAGAGATAAATAAGTTATTTGAATAAATAAGTTAAGTAAAAGCGGGGTCGATCCCAACTGAGATTTAACGTGACCGTCAGCGTAAATCTGGGAACATTATCCCACCCTCTTCCCCACCCCACACCACAGCACTTGATTTTGAATAATCCCCCCCTCCCAAAAAATGAGAGTTGGCACGTTTGCAAAATTCCGAATAAAAACTCCTGACCATTTGAAACATAATTAGACTGTCAACTCAATATATGCTGTAATGTGTCGGATGGGTTTCCTTGTGTCCTCAAGCGATATTATCTAAATTACTTTGTTTTGTAATACCATATTTCATCAGCCTACATTTTGCATCATCTGGTGGGAATATAATGCCCTTTTTTTGAACCAGTAGAAAAAAAAAACGTTTGGAATAGACAGACCTACATATATAAAATTTGAAACATCGGGACATTCAGATAGTAAAATCTTGAGTATTTTAAGGCATTTATTTTATAATCTGTATCAATTACTGAATAATATTAAAACATTTCACTTGAAATACAATTATTTGTACACAACACCCCTTCCCTCCCGAAAAAAAGTGGTGGAATACCCCCCCCCCCCGATAAGCCAGTGCTTTCATGCAGCTGACAAGTTTACAAGTATAGTATAATACAAGGTCGTACGCGGGTATTTTCAGAAATAATGTTGAACTTATTGACAGAATGCAAGTGAAAGGACAACGCGACAGAGAAGAAGATTTTGCGTTTTGGGGAATTAACTTCGACAGTCTCAAGCATTTCAACGACATTTGAGGAGAAATTCTCACTGGTATGCTGTCAATGATTTATTGATATAAAAAGAAGTATCATTCTTGAAAAGTTTAGGGGTATGTGAACAGGTCTACCCAAAAAATATTCAAAATATACACATTTTTCTTGGTGAATCTAAAGGTGTATATATTTCATGTATCCCTCTATCTTTTTACATCACCAGACAAAACAAGGTTGCAGAAGTTTTTGTTCTAAGAGACGCAATCACTTTGCAATGATGCATTTAAAAATATCGCAGCAAAAAATTACCATCATCCATGGCCTTGTACTGGGTGAAATCAAACTAAATTCAACTTTATTCGTTGCATCATTAAAAACAGTACACCATTAAATGTTAAATATATTAGAACAAAACAATTACAATTTGAAAAAAAAACTAGGATGACGAAAAAGAAGGAGATTTGTACATACATGTAAAAACAGGCTTGTTGATATTGATACATCAACTGAAACAGAATTAATTTGGACAGCATTGGCATATTTGCTGTGTAATAATTCTCTTTGACTAATTCCAATCCTGGCTTCCCCTCTTAAACATGAATTGTTTCATATCGTTAACATGTTGTTATGTTTCCTTTCTTCTCCTTATTACATAGATCACCAAGGTAGACATTCGAAACACCCACCTATCGGCCAGCCTGACCGGTCGGATGTGGGCCAACCTCTCCCTCTGTCACATCGTGGCATTGCACGTCAAGTGGTCGTCCCCCGAGACTGTGTCGGGGCTGGTCGTTGGGTTGAAGGGAGACCGGTTCATGAGACTGAAGGAGCTCATACTATGGGAGGTTGAAGTCGGGGAGTCGGGATTAATACGCCTTGTGAGTGCGTTTCGATCCATAACCACGACGAGGAATATAGAGTAAGTAATAATAATATATGAATACCACTACAACGAATATAAGACATGAAGGCTAACATGTTCTTCTATTCCTGCATGCTATGAGGAATGTGTTAATATCTGAAGTGAGGAATTGGCGTTTTGTTTGATTGTAGTTTTATTGTAGATTTGACACATAGCGTAGAGTAAGGTTTATAAGTCTTACAGTATTAATTGCTGTAGGCCTATAATCCATCTCCCTTCCCACTTGCCATATCAGGGCAGGCCCGTGCCCATAATTTACATTTTAACAGACCAATCCTCCCATAAATTTGTAAACACACCCCGACATCTGGTAATGATGTAAATTTGTTTACCCCCATCTCGAGGATTTTCCGGATGTTTTCCACCAAATCGACCCTATTTCAACTGTGTAAGGTACTCATCACAAATTATACAAAAAGTACCCCTAATATAATTTGAACATTTTCCCGTGAATTTCACCCCAAAAGATGGGCCGAAAAGACCCCTTATCCCACAAAAGTGATACGCGTACATGTATATGCAGCGCGCGACAGGGGAAAGTGTGGGGTCTACAATCTGTTCGAAGAGTTATGTATGGGAATACTAATACAAACCTGAAGGGTGTATTTGATCGTTACATATCTTTTTGGTTAACGATAAATGAATGAAATGTTTTGAAGAAATTTTGGTTTTCAGATCACACAATCTGACAATTGTCGCATGTCGCATCCGGTCAGACTCATAACGCTGTTCAGAATTGTTAAAATAACTGTAACTTTTTAACGAAGAAAGGTGTCAAACATGTTGTACAATAATTGATTATATACCTTGTAATGTTGTCTAATTTATAGAAATTGGGTGATAAACGCCCATTCCATGTGGAAGTGTATTTTTCTTAGCCAGATGTGTACAACATTATTTCATTCATGTCAATCGGCAAATCAAACTTACGCCTTTTCTTAACATGCAATAACAAAACAAAACAACAACAAAAACAATACATTGTTTACTGTAAGCTACACGTTTGTAATTTACACATTCTAGACAGTAGTATGTAATATGTCACACTGTCAGTTAGTCATCAGTTTTTCAAGATATGATATGTGTATTTGACATGTGTTGATCGTCTAATCCCCTGTATACCGTCTTGTGTGGGTTCCATCTACCTAGGCTGTGGGGCTGTGGCAGTCGTCGGGGCGGAGCCCTCGACTCGTACCTGACGAGGATCGGTCGTAGGATCGATTGGGGGATCGATGGGAGTGACGGAGAAATCAAGGTTGACGTCTGGAACGTAAGTCAGTGTTAGCTGGGTGTATGGAGAGTCACATGTGTAAAGTGTGAACTATAAACAATCATTACTTTGTATCTCTTTAGACGTGTCGTACGTGTGATGTTTGTGAGTATTTCAAACCAAGCCAAACTTAGGCCTACGGTTTACAATATGACATCCCATGATTGACACATCAGCGTGCCAATTATTACTGCGAATGAATGATACTGCAGTAAAGAGCTGTATGTATACATGACAAGCCAAAACTTTCTTCTTTTTTTTTAGCAAGATTTACTTTTTAGCCGAAAAACAATGTTTTCATTGCCATCAAATGTATCAACTATCATGTGGTTAATCGGGTTGTTTGCTTGTCATTTTGTCATCTATCGGCCTAATATTTTTGAAAAGTTATTTCTAGTTAAACGTTGTATTTAACAAAAAAAAAAAAAGTAGTTTTTTCATGTGTCATATTTAGGCCGCCTTCATTGTGTATACAGACCATGTTATCATTTTTTCTTCAAAATTAAAATTTCATCAGAAAATTAAGCCTTGACAAGATTCTTTAATAAGTTTGGCCACATTTTATACAAATATTTATTTTTATTAATTTTGCAGAATTTTTTTTCTTAATGTGAGTAACATTAATAAGAATAATACTTATGATGGTAGTTTTAAATATGATAGCCTGGTCAAAGCTTGCCTAAACAATTTTCAGTTATTTTTTTTTCTCATCCAAAATATTAGATTAATTCTCATGTTGGGATTCCAACTCGCCCAAATGGCAAAATTGGAGCATTAGTTAGTGCGTTTTTAGACTACTTCTTTCCTGACCTCAACACATAATTCTTTACATAGGACATGTTTGTCAGTTCCCCATTTAAAGTTTCTAATTTATGTTACGAAATTCGCCAAAATCATGATGATCCACCTGTCTGAAATAAAGTGAGTAAGGTTAACAACAATGCTTTTCCAGATTCATCTTAAATAATTTTGTGATCTAACTCGTACCTTTTGACTGAAAATAATGAAAATGGTCAATTTACTGGGCTAAAATGGTCACATATTTTGTCAGGTACACTACCCACATCTAAATGTTAAGAGCACGGTTTAGTAAATGAAGCACTTAGGACTGGGAGTGATGGGCAGAGGTATATCCATCCACTGGAAGTTGTCCATGTTGTTACGAAATAAAGGTCTGCAGAGACGCTCATAAAGATCGCTGAAAAAGGTATAATTCTAAAGCTTCGATGAAGACTAATTTGATCCTGATTTCACTGTATTCTGTGTTACATTTGTTCTCCCAAATGTGACATTTTTTTCAAGTAGAGTAAAAAAAAGGTAAATGCCAAACGTCAGTCATTGTCAGTCTATGTTGTGTAGAGGTGCGGTGACTACAAATTTTGTTTTGACCAGTGGAGAACTGTTACACACTTATAAAAATAGGTTCAATTTTGCACCTTTAAAGATGCAGACCAATGTCACATTGGGAGCACGTTTACGGGTGCAAGTTTGCACCTTTCAGACCTCAAAGTTGCAGAAAGGTTGAAAGTTGCAAAGTTACAACCGTAAAGGTGCTCCCATGATGACATTGTTAAAGGTACAAAGTTGAACCTATTTTTCTTAAAGTGTTGTAATAATTTGATGTGTTAACAAATGAATATTTGACTCGTTTTGTATAGTTTTTTTTAATTGGGGTCGGGGTGTAGTCATCAGCACTAATAATCACCGTTTCAACAAGTTAAAACCTTTATTATTTGTATTGTCTTTGTTAATACAGGAAGATAACAGTGATGTTTACTACAGGATTCCCCACACTATGTAATCACCCGATGCCAGCTACATACACCTGTTGGATAATGACATCGTTTCCTAGTCTATCCCTCATCTCATTCATTATATCTCCGATATTACCGGTCTACATACATGTAGACACCTAATAGAGGATGGATTTATATGTAATCGTCATGACCATGATCGTGCCATCGTAAATATTTCAACTTTAAATAACAGACTGTAGACATAATGACCCCCTTTTCAACATACTTTGTAATTAATTAATTCGCAACTTATTTAATTAATTCGCAACTTATGAGAATCTCACTGCTTTACTATAATAATGTCATTTCAAATGATACATTGTGATAGTGTTTTCAATATCCACTCTGAGCATCTGACACTAAAATTACAGGGAACCGACTCCCAAATATTATTTTGGATTTGTAAAAAAAAATTGTTACAGTCCATTTTACCGATAATAACATTTCTGTCATACTTTTTTTTATGAAAATGTAATCTTGGTATTAACTAAACTATTATTATTATTATTATTATTATTATTATTATTATTATTATTATTATTATTATTATTATTATTATTATCATCATCATCATCATTACTATTTATTTATTCGGCCAATCATAAAAACATGTGGTACAGTACACAGACAAATTTACATAGTAAGACATTGATAAACATAAAACATAAATAGAAAGATACAATAAAAACAGTAGCAATGTTACTAGTGGGCCAGGGCTCACAAAAGTAAAATTCTTCACTATTGCCCGGAGACATGTGGGCCCTCACCAGTAACAAAGCATATACAATAATAAATAATAAATAATAAATCTAACAAAATACATTGACAACATTATCGCTGGCTGACAATGAGAAGGGTGCCAACTCCAGTCCCCGGACACTGCCGGAGGGGGAGAAGAGCGCCAATGCCATTGAGTTCCAACAGCACTGACGATCCTCTCCCCCTCAAGGGACCAGAGCCAACACCCCTACACCACCACAGCCAACAATTACTGTTTTTATTGCACAACCCAAGACCTTGGTTAATTAAGGGGATAATAAACTACATGACTCAACCCATCTATAGATTCTTTGCAAATCATCTAATTTCTTCATCGATCCAAAACAAACAAAGAAATCAAAAAGTTCAAATCATGTCAATTTGAACATGAATAATACATCATGTACCTGAACTGCAAAATCTTCGACAACGGACACCCCCCCCGAAAAAAAAAAGGTACCCCCCTTAATATCAAGACAATACAAAAAAAAATCCCCAACCCCTCCCTCCCCATCACGCGAACAATTAATTTGATGACATAATCGTAGTTGAGAAATAGCATCAATTGGAAATGAAGTAGATAAATAATTGAATTGTAAGAGCACTAAAACAGGACTAGGAGTAGATATAAAAACAGTGAAATAATTCATTATGAGGATGAATGAATAATATTATATAAATAACTTCTTAGACTCAATAAAAATCTGATCAAAAAGTATGATAAGCAACAAATCTTCATGAATAGCAATGAGTTTTGGAAAATACCTTTTAAGTATACATGAGAATTTTATAAATAAGTGGGGAAAAATAAAGGGGGAAAAGGAGGTACACATTAATAGTAAGTATACTACATAATATATGGTATCAAATAATCGATTAATTACTGAAACTGGCAATAAATCTTTATGACAGGCAAGGCATTTTGAATTGTATGGTAAGTACGAACACAAACTTAGAGTATAAATGAGTATAAATGAGTAAAATAATGCAGCATTGAAAAAGCAACATATATATAAATACGCAAATACTTGTCAAGTTGTCATACATATGGTACTAAATATTAATTACGGAAATTGGCAACAAATCTTCGCAAAGGTATGGCAAGTAAGAATCATACCAGTTTTGCAAGTATACAAGATAATGACAAAAGGAAAAATAGGAAATATTTAGATACTTGTAATAAATATATGATACTAAATGTTTATACATTAATTAATTAATTTATTAGGGAAACTTACACAAATAATCTTATTTGAGTCGGAATGAAGATAAAAGAGAATGTATAGTAACAGGCCAGGTCATGCACCATGCAAAACACGTTGGGTCTTGAGATGAGACTGCACCAAAACATGACTTCAAATAGAGTGGTCTTTCTGGAAACTAGTTTTGTCTTCACACACATAGACATTAGTAATAAATATGAGTTATTGAATTTAAATCCTGTAAAACACTATATAAATTGATTGAAATTTCTTTAACATATCAAATCTAAATGTTGGGGTGTATGATTCATCTGCGTTTATTACTAATAATATGCAATACATAGTTTGGAATGAATTTGTATGGTTTGTAGAAATGAATAGAAATAAGATTTTCTGTTGCAATGTCATAATTGTTTACAAATAGTCCATTGGCTGGGTGGGTTCCCGTTTGCATGAAATGTACCCTAAGTTACTCACCACAGGCATGGACTAGACCATCAGACATAACAAAAAAGTGAGGGTAGACTTTTTCTACCCCGGCACTTTTTTCGCTAGAGGGCGTTTTCAAAATGGCCGCCAAAATGCCATTTAATAGCATATAATGATGATTTCATAGGCAATATTTGGGGTGGGATGTCCCAATTTTCAGAGTTTCCCGATTGATTGATGTAAAGTGTACAGAAGTGTCAGATTCACCAATAAACTGCATTCCTGATAGAGGGCGCTTTTCAAAATGACTGCCAAATGCCATTTAATACATTAAAATGCTATTTTCGTATCCACAATATGGGTAAAATCACCGGGTTTTTTTTCAGTGTTTTGCAATATTTGTTGATGTCAAATGTATAAAGTCGTCAAATTCAGCCAACGAATGTATTCTCGATAGAGGGCGCTTTCCAAAATGTCTGTTCAAATACCATTTAATACATTAAAATCACGTTTTCCTAGCCATTGTATTGGGTGGAATGGCACAATTTTTCAGAGTTTCCCTAATGGTTGATGTCAAATGTATGGAGGGGTCAGATTCACCAATAAGCTGTATTCCTGATAGAGGGCTTTTTTTCAAAATGACTACCAAATGCCATTTAATACATTAAAAAGTCGTTTTCGTTTGCACTATAGTGAAATCGCCGGTTTTTTATGTTTTCCTATATATTCGTTGATGTCAAATGTATAGAGGGGTCAAATTAAACAAATTAATGTATTTTAATTGAGGGCGCTTTCCAAAATGGCCGTCAAATACCAGTTAACACATTTAAATGACATTTCAATATCCACTATATGGGGTGAAATGGCCCCCTTTGTGGTAAAAAACCTTTATCCTTATTTTTCCCCAGTTTGCTTGAAGTAATGATCCCCAATGACAGAACTGGCCTGCTTATCAAAGTTAACAGTTGTTGGTACTGTATATAATTCTGAACAATTATGTTGTATGACAGATTTATTAATTTTGTTTGGATTAAAGGGAGAAGGCACCGGCAACTAACAGGCATAAGTTAAGAAATAAAGAGGCATTGAGAGTATTGTGGGAATTATGGTATATGGTGATAAAGACAGCCTAAATAAGGGCTACTGTGTGACACTCACACTCAGCAAGGCCCTATAAATTAGTTAATTTGTGTTTATTTTATGTCTTTGCAAGCCTTATTTTAAGATAAACTTGCAGAAACAGTCATAGTCATAGAGGGGAGGAGCTTATTGATTCAAACAGAGCATACATCACTACGGCGTGACTAACACACGTCGGGTGGCATGCACCTGTCATGCTTGGTCAGTTTCAGCAATGTGTACGTGCGATCTGTTTGGTTGGCAAGAACTCAAATGTTTTCTTAACTTATGCCTGCTAGTTGCCGGTGCCTTCTCCCTTTAAGATATCGACAAATATTGGAAACAAAATTGTAAATCACTTTACAACAGTGTAGTGGCTGTTTACATGCCATTATGTGCTATTACGTGGCACTCATTGACCATTTTGAAAATTGCCCAGGGATAGATTTAAAATGGGTGAATCTGACCTATGCATTTTACATCAACTATAAGGGAACTCTGAAGAATTTTGCCATTTTATACCATATCATGGCTATGAAAAGGTCAGTACTACATAAAACATGGTATTTGGCGGCCATTTCATAGGTGCCTACTTTAAGAAATATGCAGTCTTTTGGTGAATCTGACAAATATATCTGCCAAAATATTGAAAAACTGGCCATTTCACTGCATATAGTGAATATTGAAAGGTCATTTTAACGTATTAAATGGTATTTTGTGGCCATTTTGGAAAGCGCCCTCTATTGAGAATACATTTATTTGTTGAATTTGACCTCTCTATACATTTGACATCAACAAAATAATATAGCAAAACACTGAAAAAACCCGGCGATTTTACCCATATTGTGGATACGAAAACGTTATTTTAATGTATTAAATGGCATTTGGCAGTCATTTTGAAAAGCGCCCTCTATCAGGAATGCAGTTTATTGGTGAATCTGACCCTTCTGTACACTTTACTTCAATCAATAGGGAAACTCTGAAAATTGGGCCATCCCACGTACCCCATATAATGGCTAGGAAAACGTCATTTTAAGGTATTAAATGACATTCGGCAGCCATTTTGAAAAGCGCCCTCTATCAGGAATACAGTAAATTGGTGAATCTGACCACTCTACACATTTGACATCAAAATATATCAGAAAATACTGAAAACTTTTGCAATTTCACCCCAAATATTGCCTATGAAATCATCATTATATGCTATTAAATGGCATTTTGGCGGCCATTCTGAAAACGCCCTCTAGCGAAAAAAGTGCCGGGGTAGAAAAAGTCTACCCTCACTTTTTTGTTATGTCTGATGGTCTAGTCCATGCCTGTGGTGAGTAACTTAGGGTACATTTCATGCACACGGGAACCCACCCAGCCAATGGACTAAAAGAAATATTCTCATAAATTCAAATGAGTTGATAACACTGTATTAATTGATTTCATAATATTGATTACATGCTACTGGCTTGTTTACTTCTTAGACTCAGAATACAGCGCTTTTTTGTCTGTATGCGGACATTAATTAGACAAGATGTGTGTTCTAACCCACAGTACCAAATCATAATGTAGACTTAATAATCATGTATTGATTGTTGTAAATGATGGATGGAGCACACAATTTAGCGTTCTGTAAAGTGGTTTTACATACACATGACTACATCAGGCATTTTTACTCTGTAGATGTACATTTATGACAGTAGGATTAAGGTAACTTATATATGACTATAGAATGAAGATAGAGTATTTGCTGTATTCATTGGATTTCGGAGGACTATATTTGACTCTCAGGAGGTCATATTGTACTAATTATTTTGTAAAATGTATGTTATTGTGGGGAATGCCTTATAGTTTGAATGTCTTTCCAGTCATACTTGTAGATATGGCTAGTACTTTTTATTTATCTCAGAATTAAAACCAGTGATCTAACAGTAGGGAATGGAAAATGGGGGCGTATATCCCCTCCCGAAGATAAAAGCTTACACGCGGTACTGAACTTTAGTCCA
>JZLH01S0109756.1:6611-14670 GCA_001188425.1 Eucidaris tribuloides | reverse complement strand
CAGGCATGATGATGCTTCCGGGCCCCATTATTGGTAACCTTCTGTCGGGGGCCATCGTACGCAAATTAAAACTGGACAGCAAGGGCTGCGCGAAAATGGTGTTGATGCTCTATTCGGTTCTCCTCGTTCTCTCACCGACACTCTACTGGCTGGGATGCGACAACCCGCCCACGGCGGGATTGACCACGCCCTACTCACCGAATCCCACCATGTAAGGAATTCAAAATCTCTCTAAACATACAATTTCAAATCTGGATTAAAGGCATATTTTGTTTATCTAACTGTGTATGTATAATGCACATCAGGATCGCTCGCAACGCATAGGAATAAGTTTAATTCTTTTCCACTGTTTAGATATCAATTCATATATTACATCATTCCCGGTCGACGAGGTTGGTAACCTGTAAGTTGCATCGACGTTTTAACCAGTATAAATCCTTTCCGAAAGGTATACCCTTTTCTTTCTGAGTAGTGCCCGTATGTTTTTAATCTCTTTTATGTATGTATACACTACTATATACACTTGCAACGACTGACATGCCTCTCGCTCGTTCGTTCTTTCTCTTCTTCTTGTTCCTCTCCTCCTTCTCTCCTCCTCCTCCTTCTTCTTGTTATTGTTCTTCTTGATCTTGTTCGTCTTCTTCCTTCTTCCTCTACGTACTTTTCCCTCTTCTTTGATGTTGATTCCATGCTATTTTGGGGGAAAATCCAGGATTCTAAATTACGGTCAACCATCATTTTCTTTTATCATCCTCTTTCTTCTTTGCTTGTGATTCCATGCCATTTTCGTCCATTTTCTGGAAAAAAATCAGGATTCTCAATGGCAGTGATCTCTTTCCTTCACCCTTAGATTCCCTTCTCCTGTTCCGCCATCACCCGATTACCCGGATGACCTTACCGCCAGCTGTAACGCAGAATGTGGCTGTCAGCCGGATTTTGTTCCCGTCTGCGGGTCGGACGGGTTAACGTACGCCACTGCCTGCCATGCCGGTTGCAAGGAGTATGCCACGATTGAACTCGGGGAGAAGAACACCACAGTAAGCTGATAACGGTTCAACTTTTGCCGATTTTACTTGATATCATAATGCATTATTGGTTTAAACCATTCGTGAATGTGTTCTATAACTGTCATAAAACTTACCGATTACAGATCATATACATGGGCAAAAGGGACATGTGCTTTGCACTTCTGGACCACCCTAAATACATAAATTTGTACAGTTTTTGATCTGCTACTGATCTGGGACGGGCATATGTTTTTCAATGACATTTGCGATTTAGTTTCAGACCTTCATTTCTCAAAAAGAAGCCAATTAATACTAATATTTCTGGTGGAAAGTAGCTGGAAAGTATCGAGTATTTTTCATACTACAACACAAGAGAACCGACAACATGCCTAATTATCTTGTCCATCGTTATTTCAACGCATTTGCTGATGAGCCATTCATGCCAATAATTTTATCCCACACATTTCAACTTAAACATTTGAGATGATCTCCAATAACTATAAGGCTTATTATACTTTAATGAAATGGAGGAGAAGTTTTGATACAACCAGTGATAAACCGCCTAAAATAGATATAATGAAATATGAATCAAAGGGCATATGCACAGATAAAAACAAAAATAAATGAAATTGCATGATTTAACAAAATTAGGTACACCGTGACAAATAAACTTGAGAAGAAATCAGACAAAATAGTATAATGAACGGGGTGGAAAGGAAAACAAATGAGTGGTCTCCAATTCTCTCATTTTATGTTCATATTCAAAGAATCTATAGTTGAAAGTATTGCATTAAGTATATAATGTCACAGTTTCCCTTTAAATTACCTTAAGAAGCTTAGTATCAAGACTAATATAATTATGTTTCTTTTGTGCCTCTTGCTTGAATAAAACGTACCCGTTTATTCAATATCGTCTACATAATGCACTCGACAGATGTAATTCGTTTCCAATCGATACGTTCTCTTCAACGCTCAGTTATTCGTCGACTGTAGCTGCGTCCCTCCTGTCGGTAACAACTTGACCGATAACTTCGGGTACGATGGCAACCAGAATGGGTATGCCTTCCTAGGAAAGTGCGCCTGGATGTGTGAAAAGCTCTACTACTTCCTTGGAATGATGCTGGTCGGCTCACTTCTCTCCTCCATGATGCACAATCCCTCGTTTATGGTGCAGTTTAGGTAATTAACTAAAACACACACTTGCTATAGATTGATCGAGTGTCATTTATGGACTTCGCTCTAAAAACCCATGTCAAACTGATTGGGGAGATGGCTTTGTTGGGGTCGCACTTGGAATTGGGTCAGATTTAACCCAATTCGGAGTTACGTCTTAATTGGATCGAGGGCATCTACCCTGTGGACAGCCACCCCAATGCAAATATTGGGGGGGGGGGGGGCAAACATATCGATTTAGCCCCTCCCCCAATAATTTTGACAACATTCGTAAAACGTAATGCAACGGTACTTCTAAACAGTAATGCAAAACACAACAAAACCATTAAACGTAATATAAAAAATACTACTGCACATATAACGCGCCGAAAATGTTCGATTTTTTTTTTTACTTTTGCCCTCCCCCTCCGAAAAATGGATCGACGCCCCTGCCCCTGGATAATTACCCCCGGATAATTACCTCCCGGACAATTACCTTTCGAGGACACTCCGAGACAATAGACCTTTAGTAATTTAATAATTTAATAATTTGTCCGGGTAATTCTTGTCCTATAGGGGATGACTGTCCCCGGATGGAAATTGTCATCGGGGTAATTGTCCCAGGAGTAATTGTTTGCAAACGGTATAAACAATTTGTGATCCCAAACGGACTCTCGCTCCCAGCTCAGTCTGACTAAACAATTTTAAACTATTGGCTCGTCAAAGTCTGTCATCATATTCACATCAAATTTGGTGATAATGATTCTATCAGCCGTCTTGTGTCACGCGAGTCACGCATGCTGTGTCTTACGAGTCACATGTCAGGGTATAGATGATTGATTTACTTGATCAAGTATTAATGGATTCGTTTCCAATATTTTCTCGGTTTTGATCTATACCCTTGTTTACGACTTGTGTGACATGAAACGTGCGTGACTCGCGTGACATTTATGTGGAATGGCTGCGATGTTTCATTGTTATGTTAACATGGAGACTTATTTTATGTTAACCAAATACCCCTTTTTTGAGAACCTTTTCAATTTTGATGTTATTGTTATTCCCCTGACAGATCTCATAAAGAAGAAGATCGTTCCACAGCACTGGGTGTGAGTAACGTTTTGATGAAACTTGTCGGTGAGTTTGTGTAATCTAAATTATAATGGACATAATCGTTCAAAAAAACTACAGCAACGAAAAGCCGTTGTCAAAGTTTCCGGGTTTAATGTTGCCTGTTTCGATGGAAATTATAGATGGCGCCGTTTAAAGTCCGATCCGGTAGTGTCATCAACAGATGCCATCACGGAAATTACAATGGAAGATGGTGGTGTTTGGCCGTCCCACTGTATACTCTTGGGCGTAGACTGTTCATTTCTTCCACTGGTATAATAATGAATATTTCTAAAGTGATCCACTGATAATGTGTGATTCTTACAGTTTACAATGTATTAAATATCCCCACATTAAGAATACTTTATGGAATTATTATCACATGTATTATTTCCCAAATATTCCACTCAATTTGCGGACATCTCAGTTCAGAAACGGAAAGTGGACAGGGCTGGGACAGCTGGTTGTTGGTAAGGGCAAAAATATTTACAAATGAATAAACAAATAATAACTGAATTGACTGATAAAATGGAGGAGGGGTGGGTGGGGTTCCACTGGATTAGCTACAGTCTTTCACAAGCTGCAAATACTTTGAAGACTTCATTTGAGAGTAAAAAGGTTCATCTAATATTAACAAATGGGGGAAGTGTCCACTGTCACTATGGTTTTTTTTTTCTGTTTTTCCATAACGTCCCGTTAATGTGGAACGTGAAGTCGCCACTGAAACAGGATAGAATAAGTCCCAAATGATTCGTCAAGGAAACTAATATTCTTTTCCAGAAATTTACTTACATATTGTCCTCTCTACAAAAATGTTTATCAATGGCGAATTCCAAGAAGCCAAGGCTACGTCAGCCCGAAAGACTAATTTAGGATTCTTTGAAATCACTATCACTATTTAGTAACGTATTTGGCCTAGTACATATCACCTATTGTATACGATTTTGTAAATAGGGTTATTTTCAATTTCATTTCAATTTATTTCAATTTATTCCTAATGTAAAAAGAAAAAAAAAGAAATTTGTAGTGTTCACATGACAAAAGTGATTACACCACAACGATATAAATTTTCGTCTTAATTAGAAAAGCAAAATGAATCGATTAATGAAAATATACCTTATCATTACGAATGTGTTTATTTTATTTCATTTTATTGGTCTCCTCAGCATTTATTCCTGGTCCTATCTACTTCGGTGCCGTCATCGAACAGACTTGTCTTCTCTTTCAAGAGTCCTGCGGAAAGACTGGGAACTGTCTCGTCTACGACATAAAAGGATTCAGACTGGTGTTCACCCTTTTCGCTGTTTGCGGCAGGATCGTCGCCTTCGCCCTATTTGTCGTCGCGTACATGTCTGTCCGCAAGAAGAAAGTCACGTTCGAGGTATCGTGAGACTGTATCTTGTATCTTTATAAACCAGTCAATTTGTACAGATCTAATTCCCAAGCCCTCCTGTCTTTCCCCATCCTGATTAGTGCTGCATATCAATTTCTTTAGCACACAAAACGCTCCTCTTCAGTTTGGGTAGAGAATACGAGGTTATATAAGCACTGGTCATGCACTACTGCTCTCACGCCGCGCTGTGTAGGAGCATGTCTATTGTTTACATTCACACTCGAGCGCATAATAATAAAGACTGCGTTGATTTCTAGCCAGCTGTGAAAGTCAGAATACTGAGAGAAAATGGTGTCTGTGATTGGTTTTTGCCAATTCCACAGGCCTTCTCGTAGCCAATAAAATTTGATTTTTACATTTTTAGAATGACTTCCCGCTACATGTACATATCCCCATCTTCAATAGAGATCTCGCACTTTCATTTTATGAAGCGGCAAAGACAGAAAAAATGAGAAAAACGGAGATCTTCCACGAGATTTTTTTTACCAAAAAGGAAGTCTTCAGCCTCAATTCCCCGTGTCATGACATTGACTTCGGTCACATATTTTGATCTAACCTTAAAGAGAAACCTTTGATTATCATAAATCTCGTTTCAATAGTATATCAAGCTTGTATAGATTTGTTACAATGGCAAAAATGTGCCAAAAACAACGGTTTTAGTTCCAGTTTACCATTGTGTTGCAAAACTCTAGACCATGAAGAAAGTAAAAGATCGCTCAGAAATTGATATGATGTGCTATTACACAAAAGCAAGAAAAAAAAAAAACGAACGAGATGGAAAATCGTGCCCTCTTGTTGGTTGTCTCGTGTCTCCATGCATTCTCTTTTTCCACCTTTCAAAATTCCCCGACTCACCCTTTAAAGAGTTGATATGAAGGTGAATCTTTTCAATCCGTGTTGCTATGACTCAATTCTACTTGACTCGATGTTGACTCAATTTGTGACTCGATCACCATTCTTTACTCAACTCATGACCAGGGGCGGCGCCAAAGGGGTGGCAGGGGATGGGGAGGGGGGGGGGGGTGGGAGCGGTAGCTTCTATTTTTTTTCAAAGTAATGAAAATAATTGAGATTCTAGTGTTTTTCGAGTTTTTCGAAAATTCCCCCACCCCTAAAAATTTTCACTGAGAGACTTTTCTGCAACATATTTGGCCGTGAATTTGGCTCTGATAAAATATTTTTGGCCGTGAAAATTTGCATACAATCCCTAAGCAGTCTATAGACATAGTGTATCTACTCTACACTACTTTTTTCTGAACTCAGGGGGTGTTTCATAAAGCTGTTCGTAAGTTACGAACAACTTTACGCACGACTGGTGATACCTTCTTGTTGTACATGCAAATGCATGAGAAACTGATTAGCACCCAAGAAAGTATCACCAGTCGTTTGTAAAGTTGTTCGTAACTTACGAACAGCTTTATGAAACACCCCCTCCCCGTCTTGTATTGATGTCATACTTTATTTCTGACATTGTAATCATGTCAATTATTTTTGCAGGATTATGTCGCCATGCATTCAGTATCAACAAAATTCTCAGCAAAAGCTGCGACCGCATCACTGGAGTACAAGTATACAACGGTTTGAAGGAAGATTCGCGTGTCGCAAGGAAACCAAACTTCTATAGACGTGTTGTCTTGGCAACGTTTGCTGTTCAGCGATTCGCCAAAAAACAGATGCAACTCACCACCATCATACTCATCGATAGCCTAAATAAATGACTATGCTGAATTGCTGATGCTGATGAAATATAAAAACGCCATTTTAATTGTGTAAATAGTCTTAATTGCGGAGAAAAGTTGGCCTGTGTTCAATACCTGCGTGTATAGTTTATTTATTTCAAGAGCTGTTTGGAGTCATAATAATCTTCTAGAGACTCTAAATGTTTTGCAGTACGAGTAGGAACCAAAATTGTGATTGAAAGCTTACAGGAAATTGTGATGGGTGTGCATTAATGTGTATAGCGGGGGAGAGGATGAAATGGATGAATGAGTAGAGATTAGACAGCATGATATTAAGTTTTTAAAAGTAGTGTGGGCGGCTCCAACGAAAAAGACACGTTTCAAATCTTAGCCTGCCCAGTGGAGACACTGATCACACACTCGAGAACCTGTACCATAGTCAGTGTGACCATGTAAGAGAGTATTACATTATATATATTGCATATTTATGAAATTCAAAGCCATAGCTTACAATATTTGTCAGCTCAGAATTTAAACACAAATGCCAGAATCTGAGTTAAGACACTTTTAAAAAATGCGGACGCATTTCTACGGAATACAGGGCAGTTGAATTGCACTCGTTTATTTAGTCCCATCTCTTGCATTAAAGTTTGTAGAGCCAAAAACGAATGAATATCAATAAAAAGAAATAAAGACGTATTTTTGGAATGAAGTTATTGTAACTTTTTTTTTTTGACTTGTGAATTTATTGTATCTTTTTTTTTTGTAAAAAACATTTATTTCCATCAAACTTATAGAAGTTATTGTAATGATCAAAATACTTTCTGCGCAGATTGACAGAAGGTGCTAGTATGCGTATTACACCACGTAAAAAGGTGATATTCATGGGAACTTTACAATCACAAAAGACTGAAATTTGTTGTAGGTTGTGACGTTAAGCGCCAGTTTTGCAGCTCTCATGTTATTGTATGTAAGTGGCCAATTTTAAGAAAAGTGTGTATTCACGAAGGACATGTATTAACGTTACTGTTGGTTCAAAATGTGAAATCTGTCTTACGTTTATGTACTTACTTTCAAAATGAACTTTGTACATAATAACACGGATCCTTGATAATTAAAATATCGCAGTAATCAAATAAATTTGCCAATGTTAAAAGCCCACTGTCTGACTGTCATGAGGGAATGGAACAACGCCCTCTTTAGACTTAAATTAGAAAAATGGAGCACTAATGATACCCATAATGCAACAGAAATAGCCATCTTGGTGTGGTAAAATACAGCATTTGTTTCCTCCCGTAGTATATGGAGAATATAGCACAGCAACAGTCTATATTCGTGAATATTTGCCTGTATTTTAAGATTATTTCACACCCCCTGGGTAATTGAGTTGACCCTTGACAGTGGGCCTTTAAAGTAAACTATCATGAAAGAACATTCGATACTGTATACATTGTACTTTGGTAAAATGAAGTGATTAATCATTAAAGTTGTTGAAATAAGCTTTGCATCTTTCGTACTTGTTTGTTATTTTTCAAATGATCTTACACCATTAATTGCAGGGTAAACGATTTGTATATGCGAACGTGTTTAGTTTTCACATTGGCATATTTTCTAAATGCATTCCAAATTACAGAGAGTGACACAAGTGATGATACTTATGCTCAAATGATGCATGTTTAAATGACGCGTAACCGTCATTTGTGAAGGTATCTACCACCATA
>JZLH01S0109738.1:49158-65986 GCA_001188425.1 Eucidaris tribuloides | reverse complement strand
ACGGGTGGGTGTAACCCAATTTAAACAGCGGTGGCCCGTGGCCAGGTGGCGGGGCGAACATGGCCAGCGCACACTCGCACAGCTCAAACGAAGTTGGTTAGTGACCAACAGCTTTAAAGTTGGCAGTCAATATTTTGGTTGCCAACTTCAGATTGGGTTGTGGAAAGAGTCCTTTTATTCTGTCAGCACATTTTCTAACGGAATAAACTGCACACTGAAGTTAGCAACCTACAATAATTTAATTGCTAAAGAAAATTAACCCAACAACATTTCAGTTGTTATCCCGAGTCAATGGTGTCAACTATGGAACATTGTTGGTCGTAACTTTGTACAGTGCCGTGATTATGCACCGCTGGCATGTTTATGAATAGACCGAAAGCTTCAGCCTGCATATGACTAGACCTGCAAGCTCTTCCGCGAATATCAGGCATCATCGGATGGTCTTGATATTTTACAGGAGATACAAGTTACCTGTAACTCAAACTCGAGATCCTCCGACAATGCTCGATATTCGACAAAGAGCTCGAACACAGGCTGAAGCTTTTGGTCAAGTTTATGAATATCATGCAGTATGGGTAAAACACCAGTGCTTTTGCCAGTATTTTTGTTCAAAATGTACTTGAATTTCCACCTTATGAATGAGAATCAGGGTGGTAATGGCTGATCCTTGTAAAATTTAAAACTATCTATAGGCCCACATGACTATTGCTGCAATGATTGGGAGAATGCCTCTCTTACCAAACTGGTTGAAAGATATACCAAATATACACCAGCTGGAGTGGATCTTCTGGCTGGAAGGATTGTCTTGAGGTTGTTTACTTCAGGAGGAACGAGCATGAATAGGCCAGCAGTTTGATTCTCTCGAGGCTTGAGAGAATTAGACCCCATATGTAGCTATACTACATATTTTAAAATGAATTAACTTTTGACTACAAAATTTTCACAGTAGAATCCTTACACAGGTTATATGATTCTAAAATAGTTTTTACCCCAAATTGAGGACTACCCCAATCATGTCATTCACCTTTGAATATTTGACCATATTGATTTTAAACATAATTTACAAAAATTGCCCACCTGGTTCCCTATTCTCCATGTTTGCCTTAGCTGTTGTCATTGTCATTACGTGTACCACTTGTGAGAGTGAGCGGTATCTTGACTCTGTGTGTGATTCTCAATTTCTCATGATCATTTGTACATTAAATACGTTATGACTATGAGTTATGACTGTTTTTTAGTGTAAAACGTGGATAATACACTATATTTTTTAATTTGATATAGTACAATTAGAAGAACAATATCAAGGTTCTGTGACACTTTCACAGGAACAAAGGTTTGAAAGTGGTTTTGGATTGTCTGAAGGGTACTCAACAATTACATGTATGACTTGGATGAATGTCAGCAAATTTTGGCAGGGGTGAAAATTGGAAAAAAAAGTGGTCCAATTCATTGGTTAGAGTCATACTTGTATATCAAATTACTCATTTCAAAATCCAAAAAAGTTATAGTTTGCCCTATCCCTGATTACCCGTTGAGTCACTATGACCAAAACTATGGAAAGGTGAATGCTCTTTTGGTCAAAGGTCAAATTCTTTAATTGCTCAATTTGACTGATTTTAACATCTAAACAGGGAAAAATAGGAAAGTAAGTGGATTGAAAGAATACACCAAGATATGGTTCTGGTATGCAAGTTAACTGTAAGTAAAAATATTGTGTGTGTGTTTTTCTGAGATAGACGGTAGACCCACCTATACTGTGGTGCTCGACACAAAGTTATTGAAAGCAGGGGATCTCTTTTGCATGCCTAAAAATTAACATTGTGAAACTACAATGACATTCAGAAGAAAATGCCATCTGGGAACCTTCAGCAAAATATAGGAGCTAAAAACTCAGTTTTAGTGGTATTATAGTGACCGTTAGACGCTGTTTTGAATTTTTTTCTCGCGAGGAAAAAATTCCTACCATAGAACCGTACACTGAACGGCTATTGTTTGTCTTTCGCATTTTTCAAATTCTAGGTAACCACTGACCCCCAGATTTCACAGACATGCCCTTCATCAATAGCCTAAGGGCAAGGGTTATCTTTTCCTGGTCTGTGGGTATGTTTGAAAATGAGATCCACTGCCTTTAATAATCAAAACTTTTCCCTTGTCATTTAATACAGAAGAGCTACAAGTTACAAATCACCTGAAGACAATTGTGGCACATGTTGTACCACAGTTCCTGTTAAAAGTTAGCATCTTTCGGTAAGTGAAGAATCTCTCTCTAGAACAATCTCTTGTATAAACACTAAAATTGCAATCATTTGTACTTTGTACACAACAAAAGCAACCATGGTTTCCACTTTGTAGGGGTATATGAAAGCAAGTTTTGGCATATAACCCGTTGAAGACTAAGTATGTGTTAAGTGTTTATGGTAAATGCCTGTTATATTGAAATCAAATTGTGTCCAACGAGTTAATAATAGTACTACCTTGCTCTACCCAATCTGCATTGTGAATTTTCAGTGAATAAATACTAGTTTTCCACAGTGAGAAACTGTTTCTTTCATGTGGTAAGTTGCTGCAAATGTTACAACAAAATCCTGATGCCTTACAGTTTGAGCATCAGTTACTACATGTATTGAGATTTAATTATTTACATAGGTGACATTTAAATTTTCAGTGTAACACTTAATAAATGCTTATGATAAAACACTACCTGTATTCCATTCTAAACACATGTAGAAACAAGAGGTTGTGATCTTATAAATTTGGGCACTGAGTTTGGGCTGTGACTGAAGTAAACTTTATTGCAAGATGTTGTATCTGTGGTTGTGCACATACAGACTTGTTACAGCAGTTCTTAGCAAGTATTTGGTTGCATCCTGCCATCACACTCTGAGCAGCGTATAGTTTTGTGATGTTAGGATGTCCCATCCAAAGTGAAATCACTTTGTACATGTACATCTAGGTAAAGACAACAAATGCACCATGTGTGTGTTATCCAACTTGGAACCTTTTGTCAATGTCTGATGTTGTTAATTCTCCGATGTCATTACATACATCAGGGCTCGACACTAGCACTTGCCCGCTTGCCGGGGGCAAGTAAAATGTCATGTCGGGCAAGTAAAATATCAAAATGTTAAAATTTACTTGCCCGATCGGGCAAGTTAAATTTTGATCACCTTAGGGAACAAAATACGCTAGCACATTCGCTGTATCAAACTCCGAAATTGCGTTCTTATTTGTGATAACAAAACGCGGGCACTAGCAATCATCGGAGACACAGCCGCTCCCGTCTCATGCTTGCTGGGCGTTTGCACTAGCTGGATGTGATGTGTGCAGCAACTCTCTCTAGCTCTGCTCAAAAGATCCAAGCAACAATATCGTACACGTGTGCTTACCTTTGCTTATTTTGCATGCACGTGCATTTGCCAAGCTGCGCACGATTGCCGATCTCACATGTCTCTGAGCTACCGGCGGCAGATTGAATGCAAGGCATTGCATACTCTGTACACAGAGAGAGAATTAGAATATGTGTAGTCCTACTCATTCAAATGCGTGTGTGCAGCTGAAGACTGTATATTATACAAACGCGAATCGGAAGTTAATCTCAAAATTAATGAAATGGCCATGAAGATGAAGAAAAGGGGCATATGTTTGGAGGGTTTGGAATACCTTCTACGGGAAAATGTAAGTAATTTTATCCAAACTCGATATTTATCGTAGCTGTGCAGTGAGCTGCCTTGACCTTGGACTGAGTGACGGCTCTGCATGTCCGTCATGTCCGTGGGATCTGAACGGGTATGACAAATCTTGCCTATCAACTGTTTAACACTCTGTTGCATGTAAATCTAAGGTTACCTATAAACATAAATTTTACTAGATTTACTGGAAAACTGGAAAATTCCAAAATGTGCCTCTTTCCTTACATTTTTCTGGTGTTTGGTGGATTTTCCTGCTGATATTTTTTTCAAATTCATTTTTTTTTAAATTCATCATACCTTTTGCAACAGACTTCCAGTGCCATTAAAAAAGCCTTAATCGTGAGTCAATCAGTGAGAAATGATAATTATAATAATTTTTAATGTTTTTTATTGGTTTTTTTTGGGCAAGTAAATTTGTCTTTCGAGCAAGTAAAATTCTAAAATGTGAAAATTTACTTGCCCGAAGGGCAAGTAAAAAAAAGGTTAGTGTGGAGCCCTGCATACATGTACTTTGGTAGAATAACTTGGACCCAATTTACACTGTCAAGAAACTGACACTTTTCAGAATGGGTTTCTTGTGTAAAATGGACATTTCTTGTAACCCATTCTGAACAGTGTCAGGAAACCGGTTTGGTGAAACCACTTCCTATCTCGAACAATTCACAACTGGATTTTTTAGTCAAAGTGAACACAATTTTTTGTAACCTGTTTCCTCACCAGAAGTGCTGTAAGAGCTTGATTGCCTCAAATCACCGCATATGTAATTTAATCAAGCAAATCACTGATCATCATTTGCTGGGTAGCTCATGTTTTCTGAAAATTATGTGCACAAATTTGTTTGGTTAAAACCTCCATTTTAAAGTTCTAAACTGGTAAAAAAACATTCATATTAGATAGGTAATGACATATTTGTAAGGATCTTGGTCCTTGCCTCCTTGGAGTAATTTTAGCACAGGAAACATTGACTTCATCTACCTACTTTTGTCAGAAATGACTCATAACCATGAAATCAGGCTAATTTCTAATCAGCAACCTGATATATTGTGAGAACACTTTTGCATTGCTGGTGTGAATCTGGTATTATTTTTTGAATTCCGATTGTGACTCATTTGCAAACCATTTCCAGAGCCGTTCTCATTTGAATTGGGTCTTAAACTTGACTAATTTCTACTTACAGAAAATATTTACCCCACAAAGTCATACAGGTTTGTCCAGCTATCCCTGAAGCTGTTCATACATTGTACGTTTCATGTGATTAAATTGCAACAGCACTAAATTGGCCCAGCTACACTTGTTGAAAATACATTGTATGTACAACAAGAAGGGTTAGAAGGGTCAAAAATGACATTTGGAAACCAACCCACACAAGTGGTGTGGTTTACTGTATAACACATGCAGTTTATTTTATCTTTTGTAATTGTAGTTACAATTGGATTTGTATATGAAGTGTTCTTTAAGTATAAAGCCAACTACATATAGCAGCAGTTTTTCTGCCTGTGCATGGAATTTTGCTTTCCATTAATTCAGTAGTAAATATTCATATTGTCTGGCTTTATTTTTTTTTTTATCACAACAACATTATACCATTCAGGCCCCAATACACATAATCTTAAAAGTATGAATACACAAAATACTATAATTGTGTAATTGTGTTAATATGCTAAATTTTGTGTTAACTCTCAAATTATGCATAATTGCATGTGTGAGGATATCAGCTGGCTTAAGCCGCAATAATCAGCTCATTTAAATAGCCAATGTGTACAGTACACTTGTGCTGCCCAGATTGACAACCTCTCTGTTGATTACCGTATCTTGACCAGGTGTATAACCGCAACTTATTTTCCGTCGAGGAAGCGGAAAAAGGGGCTTTGCGGTTTATACACGGGTACAAGCAAATTCCGTTTTAATTCCCACATAAATTTACTGTAATTATCGTGTTTAACATGCAATAGCTTCCCTCATACATTCTATGCCATTAAAAGTATAGAAAAACGGACAAGTGAGTTTTTGTTGTGTCACAGTCCTTAAAAAATATAAGCTTTTAATCACATGCGCCCCGTGTTGCGTCTCCCTCTAGATGCCATTGCAGCCCGTTTAGAAGCTGACGTACGCTAAATGAAAGTAGGGGGGTTTATTTTCTGCGCGATTGAATGCCACGCGAATATTTAGTTCCGTCATTTTTGGTCAAACGGTAGGTCAGGGGACATTCGTTTTTACCATATTAGCTGAATGCTGCGATTATTTCGCTTCCGTATTTTGAGCTTCAAAACGATGCGGCGCGGGATTCGTTTCTTCCCCGTCTAGACTATTGAATGCCGCGACGAATATTTCTGTTCCATATTTGGTGCAAAACGATCTAGTCAGGCGATTCTGTTTTTACCTTTAGACATAAAGTGCACGCGAATATTTAAGTTCCACTATTTTGCGTCAAACGATGTCGGGGTATCGTCTTTTACGCCGTTAAACCATTGAATGCCGCGAATATTACAGTTCCCGTATTTTGGTCAAAAACGATGGTCGGGGATTCGCATTACTTACCTCTTAGCATGAAATGCCGCGAATATCTTCGTGCGTTTTTGAAGTCAACGGATGTCGGCGCTGATTATAGTTGTTTTTCCATTCTAGAATTGAAGCCAGCGATATTTTTTCTACTTTTCGGTCAAAACGATGGTGGGATTCGCTTATTACCATAGACATGACAGCCGAGCGAATATTGTCGTTCCGTATTTTTGGTCAAACGAATGGTCGGTGGCTTCGTTATTTACACCGTTTAGACATGAATGCCCGCGAATATTTAGTGCCGTATTGGGTCAAACGATGGTCGGGGATTTCGTTTCTTACTTTTGAATAATGCCCGCGAATATTATAGTTCCGTATTTGGGTCAAAACGATGGTCGGGGTCGTTGTACCCGTTAAACATGACTGCCAGCGAATATTAATGACCGTATTGGTAAAACGATGTGTCGAGCGATTCGTTTCTTACCTTTTAAGACATGAAATGGCCGCGAATATTCGTTCCGTATTTTGGTCAAAACGATGGTCGCCGGGATTCGTTTCTTAACTTTAGACATGAATGCACCGCGAATATTCGTTCCGTATTTTGGCTCAAAACGTTGGATCGGGGAACTCGTTTCTTACCTATTTCGAGCATAAATGCCCGCCGAATTTTAGTTTCGTATGTTTTGTCAAAACGATGTTTGGGGTCGTTTCTTACCCGTCAGACATCAATGCCAGCAATATTTAGTTCCGTATAATGGCTCAAAACGATCGTCGCTTTATTGTTCTTCAGCGCCACTTGCATGTCTAACGGGCTAAGAAACGAACCCCGACCATGCGCTTTTGACCAAATACGGAACTAAATATTCGCCGGCATTCATGTCTAACACGGTGAGAACGAAATCCGGGGGGGTGGCCGACCATACGTTTCTGACAGAACATACGAAGTAAATAATTCGCCGGCATTCATGTTTAACGCGGCTAAAAGCCACGAACCCGACCACGTTTTGACCAAAATACGGAACTAATATTCCGATTTCAATAGTCTGAAAGGCAAAGAAACGAACCACATCCCCGACCATGTTTTTGACTAGAATACGCGAGACAAAATTTCGCGGCATTCATGTCTACGGGTAAGAACGAATCCCCGACCATCGTTTTGACCAAAATACGCGAACTAATATTCGCGAGCACAATTCATGTCTAAGCTGGTAAGAAACGGATCGCCCGACCATCGTTTGACCAAAAATACGGAATCTAAATTTCGCCGGCATGATGTCTGACGGCGTAGAAACGACCATAATCTCGACCATCTTTTGACCAAAAATTACGGACAGAATATTCGCGGCATTTCATGTCTAAATGGTAAGAAGAATCCCCGACCATCAGTTTTGCCAAAATACGTGAACGAAATTTCGCGCGCCATTCAATATCTAAACGGTAAGAAACGATTCCCGACCATCGTTTTACCAAAATACGAATCTAAAATAATTCCGCGCATTCAGTCTACCGGTAGACGAACCCCAACGACCATAATTTTGACCAAAGATACGGAACTAAATATGCGACATCATGTCTACGGGTAAAAAACGAGCACCCCGACGATTGTTTCAACATCATACAGCAGCCAGAATATTAACGGTACTTACAGTGATATCTCGGACCCCCCATTTAAATAAGAAACCGCCTGGGTTAATTTTTAATACACCGGCAAATACGGTAATTGTCAAGTAAAATCATTGACAACATAATTTGATAACTGAGAATTCTTGCATGACCTCCAGAACCCCAGCATGATTCTAATACCCCTTTTATAGTATGGGCAGCACAAAGTAAAAAATCAATCATCTGTCAGCATTTCTTAATAAGAATTATCTTTATAGCTGCTCAATTACATCAAGTTTGATGAGCTACATGTAGTGTAGTGGTGACATTCAGAAAATAAAACTGGCCACTAGAATAATTACAGAAAATGTACACTCAGATAGTTTGTTGTTTTTAAAGATGTCTTGTGAGCTTCTCCCACCCCCACACCCCCTCCCCCCCCCCAATAAAAAATAAATAAAAATAAAAGGACAATTATTAATAAGGTAGTTGTACAATTTTCATGTATATTAGTGTTTAATGCAGCAGGGTTCCCACGGTCATGGAAAACCTGGAAAAGTCATGGAATTTTGAAAATGTTTTTCCAGGCCTGGAAAAGACATGGAAAATGCATAATTATGAAAAAGTCATGGAAAAAGCCCTGGAATTTCATAAATCTGTATTTTTTTGTCTTTTAATGATCTTTTCATATTTTTTTATTTGATGGAAATACTTTTTACACTAACCACATAGACTCTACGTTTTCATGAATTTGGTGGACCAAAAAGGTCCTGGATTTCTCAAATTTATCATGGAAAAGTCATGGAATTAATTTTTGTAAAAGGTGTAGGAACCCTGTGCAGGCTAATTTTGTGTATACAGTACATGTAGGTGGAAGCATTTGTGTGTTTGTGTTTTTTGGAGGGTGGGGGTGAGTTAGCCCTTGATGTTACCTAATTTTGGCGTGGTCCAAAGATGAAGGTGAGACTAAGATATCCAAATGGCATCTGTCTGACCATTGTCCATTACAAATATGAAACTTTACCTGCAAGAGCCTCTTACAGGGTCCGTATGAGTTAGGAAATTTCTTGAAGGTCAGGGAATTTAAAAATCCTTTTTTCCTGAAGCAAAATGTCCTGAAGAGAAATTCAGGGAATTCATAAATTTCTTCTGGAAAGTTGGGGAACACCGGAATGGCTGAAAATCGTTTATTCAAGATGATTTTGAAATGACCTTTGACTGGAACCTTGCCAGTACATGTATGTATTGCGATGATGCATTTTTGCACGCTATAACACTGAGTCTTGGAAGTTTACAGTTTTCTGCTCTGGAAAGTCTTGAAATTAAAATGTGTAAGTGTACACAGTTACAAACCCTTTCTTAGGAGGAATAAGTTTACACAAGAATTCATATTCCAATAACAAACAATTTGGTAAAAAAAAATTCTTCGGTGACCCTTATCTTAATGTTGATACTGATAGCTTGGTCATTTGAGGTCACGTGGGCTAAAGTATACCCAAATTCTCTTAATAACAACTCCAATTGCAACCTAATTTGGGTCATAGATGCTCCTGGGAGACTTTCATTATGTGCAATTTGATTTGTCACAAGTGGGCAAGACTCAATCTGGGTAAGGCTTTGTTTGATGGCAAGGCCAAAGGAAATCAACAAACTACTGAAAGCAGAGAAATGACTTCTCAAATACATATTGAAATTGTCCAGGGTGCCCTGAGGAAATATCGGAAAACATTGCTTCCTGTTTTCGTTTGAAATTTACAGAAAAAAAATTGTCCAGGGTACATCAGGAAAAACACCCTATGAAAAACTTCTCAAATGGATTTTTTTCCCTCCGTGCGTTTAATTTGCCTTTGTTTCTTATAACATGGGTAGGGTTGATTTCCTCTTTTTAAGAACTTCATGAACATGTAAAGTAAATCAGTGCATTTGGACTGTTTCGCTATCTAGATGTACTGTAACTTGGTCATGTTTTATTTTGTTTGTGTGTGTGTGTATGTGTATGTATGTGTGTTGTGTTAACGTGTGTGTGTGTGTGTGTGTGTGTGTGTTGTTTGTGTGTGTGTGTGTGTGTGTGTGTGTGTGTGTGTGTGTGTGTGTGTGTGTGTGTTGTGTGTGTGTGTGTGTGTGTGTGTGTGTGTGTGTGTGTGTGTGTTTGTGTGTGTGTGTGTGTGTGTTTGTGTTTGTGTTTGTGTTTGTGTGTGTTTGTGTTTGTGTGTGTTTCAATGGGAAAGATAATAGCAACTTGTCTTTGCTCTACTCTTAACAATCATCCACATGTCAAATATCACACTTGAAATGCTTAGGAACTCTGTTAGAATTCATAAATTTTCTTCTGTCACTGTGAATAAACAAACATATTACTTTTCCATGAAATGAAGTGCGTGGGGGTGCCTGTTTTACATTTTCTTATTTTTGTGTAGTTTTAGTCAGAGAGCGTGAAGCATACAATACGGTCCACATTTACACACACACATGTACATATGCACCTGTACGTACACACACACACACACATGTACATATGCACCTGTACGTACACACACACACACATGTGTGTGTGTGTGTGTACAATACACACACACACACACTTTGTACATACATGTATTTGTACATACATACTCGGTAAATACATTATCTTTGCGACTTCAGATGGTCATAAAGATACTTAATTTACATGTATTTTTGTTTAATTCGAATTACACTGCCTAGATTAAAGTGATAGGCTTACATTGTGGAGCTTCAATTTAAAAAACTACATAGTAGTGTTCATATGGACAAATAAACACCCTAGAATACAAAAGTTTGGAAAGTTACACTGCCAATGGCAAGTTATGTATGAATAAACAATTAAAACTCGGGGGTTTACACACAGTACACACAGTAAGTCTAGGTGTAAAGTCTATGGGAGAAAATGTGCAGGTGAATCCAATCAACTTACGATTTCACTTTTTTAAAGCACTAATGAATCCATGTTTGTAAATACCAATTTTTTCAGGTGCCGTCATTTTTAGCCTGTATCTAAGACAGGGTAGCAATTGGGGAACATGTGAGCTCAGAGTTTTTTTTACTGTGGTAAATGTCTAAGCATACTTAGCTGATGAATCATCATTTAAATACATGTACTGTTTCAATTGCGCAATCAGTACTCATTATTTGTAGAGTGGACTTGATTCATTTAGCATTAGATGTGCTGTTGGGGTTTTTACCACTTTCCATTCAGACCACTTAGTTTGAGGCTCGTCAGGCTACTATCAGTCGGGCAATAGATCTGTTCTGCATGTGTTTTGCCAAAATTTATGCCAATAACCTTTCTGCAAAGGTTGCTCTGTGACAATAAGCATTGTCAAAAGGCTGCCCAAAAGCATACAACTAATGTATGCAAAGTTCACTTAAACTTATTGAAAATGTATTTATTAGTAGATAAGGAAGGAGATAGCTACATAACTTAGGCTGTACGTAGAAACACTATTTCATGGAAACATTACAAGACAGTACAGCGGATTTGCCTGCCAGAAAATGGCAAAATGAGTGAAATCCAGCTCAATTGTTCACAATGTGAAGCATTAAGTATAAATAAACACCTAGTCGAAAGAACCGTTTTTGGTAGAATACATTTGTTTTGATAAAAAACTGGACATTTAAACTTCAAAATTAACACCAGGGTAAAAAACGTTGTGTTTAAAAGAAAAATATGGTTATTAGCAAAATGATAACTACGGGTTTTGTTTCAGGATGTTATAAATGCTATCGCAGGATATAGATTTCCTACATGTAGTTGGCTTGCGCTTGCCCCATATAATGTTATAACAGACAGTACAATGCATGACATGTGACTACCAGTAAATGTTCGCTGTGCATGATCATATTTTCTTCGATACACGTAGACAGAGGCGCCACTGGGTGGTCAATTTCAAAGTCAGTCTCCGTAAGATGATAGGGCGAAGTCACGTGCCTTACTCATTATCTTGGCCAAGGTAAAGGTTAGTGGTGGGTATGGTGTCAACACTCGCGAGAAATACAATCCGTTGAAGTTTGAGCACGTCCAGTCGTAAAGTAGATGCTGTTAGAATTAAACACTGTTGTATGGACCCCGTGCTGTTAAATGAGGCTTTTTAAGGTTGGGAGATGGGGGGTGTCTAGAGTTGGTTGTTGCATTTTAAACTTGCAAAGAGCTGATGATGTGAAATCAAGTTTTCTAACTGTATGTGACCAGACCCTACAGAAAATTCAAGTTAATTGTTTGTTTGTAAATTCCACCTATAGTTTTGGTCGATCAGACAAATTTTTCATCAATCTTTCACAAAAACATGGTACTGTAATGCAGACATCCAATAAAAACCTCAAACTAATATACTGATGTATTTTGGGTTTTAAGCCATCAATAAGTTGATAAAGATATGAGTATGTACATTACCTATGGAAAATATCAAGGCCCCCCCCCCCCACCCCCCAGGACATTTCATATTATGAGTAGTTTCTCAAAAATGGAAGAGTTTTACAGTCAGCAATTTTCAGGGCATTAACGTATCATACATGTGCAGTGTAGGTCACAGGTGTATCTAAAAACACAGAGACAAAATCATTTTTCACCATATTTACAGTAGTTCATTCTTCAAATAGGCAGGTTAATGAAATACCTCATTACTAGGTCCCTGGGAAACAAATGTCCATAAATTGGAATCACTTAGTAAACAGTTCTATTCATGCAAGATGGATTCCATGTCTAAAGTTATCTGCCAGAAATGGGTTAATACTCATTAGTACATGCCCCTTCGGAAGAAAAATTCATAAATTTGAATACATTATTCAACCACTCTATAGCTAATGATTAAAGTGTGTACTGTATTTGGGTATGACCTCGTGAAATATTTAATGAGTTCTTGATTTAGGCCTGTCATATTTTTTATTCCAAAGTTGAATAGTAAATGAGGAGCTGTGACACAGTAACAGTAACCCTGTCCTAATTCAGAGGACTGGAAATGTGTGAAATTTTAGGCATTCTCTTTCAGTGGACACACTATTTGTCATCCCAGTATGATATTGATAAGACATTCTGATTGGCAGTGACTGAAAGAATGTGGGTCGCTCTCACCATCTATCGGCTCAGACTGGATACAAATACCACAGTCGTCAACAGAATCATCTTTTATCTCAATATTCATGTAGTGTATCCTGGTGTCACAGAAAAATGGAAACCAGAAAGTAAACATGGCACAATACACTTGACTCTGCAGACATGTGTGCGTAGTGTTACTATGTACTTGGTCTAAGACATCAGTTGTCAAATGCCAATCTTTGAATTTAGTTTGGTATTGGTGTAAGACATTAAATCTCTCTGTACCTGTTCTGGTTTGAGAACTACATGTAGATATTGGCATCTCTTTGTCCTCCAGTAGGGGGGGGGGGGGGCTTCCAAGAGTACATGTATTTAACAAAACATGAGTAGGATCTTCATGTATACATTTCTTGACTCTAGTTCAGGAACAGTTACAGCTGTAAACCTGGGTTATTGCATCATCTTTTGCTGTGCTCTAGAAGCCCCCCAGCTACATGTATGGTGCATGTCACGTTCTCGAAATCATTCAGGTTGATTGGTGTCAGAAATTAACCTGTTGGCTACAGGAACCAGATAATGCTCTGTGTTAGCTATATGGGATATTCAGAATCTCGGGAGTCAATGGGTTAAAGTTCTTGGTGAAATGCAGGGCTTACATGTATAAAGTATCTTTCGAATGCTGATCTCCCTTGTTGTTGATGTTTTTGTATGTATGTGACAGTCACCGTGAAGGCGCATTGTAGCACAACGCTTCAATGCTAAACCTTTCTTGTTGATGTTTTGTACGTAGGTAACTGTAACCACGAGGGCACATTGTAGCACAATGCAGGGAAGAAAATAAACTTTTATGTTTCATGGCTACTTTCAAGCCATACTTTGAACCCTATGAGAAAAATTGAGGGCTCTTTTGTGATTTTAGAGGGCTACATGTGTATTTCCTACATGTATGCTGGCACCACACTTTTACCAGAGTGCTAAACCTTTTCTTGTTGATATTTATGTACTATTCAGGTGACATTCACCACGACGGCGCATTGTAGCACAACGCTTTACCAGAGGTGGCCGCCGGTCACTGTACCTATCTTGGAGTGGACGACGGCTGGTGCCTCACCGCTAGCCAATCATTCCTGCACCCTTATACCTACAGGTGAGTGATGGAGAAGGGGTAAAATTAGGCGCCCCCCCCCCCCCGAGAAAAATACAAATAACTAAAAGTCCTGTATAACCCCATAAAACAATCTGCTATCTCTCCTGGATAAATATTAAAATGCATGATACAATATAGAAGGTGTGCATCAATGCAAGTTGTACACCTTACAGAATATAGAATACATAACTTTGAGTGAAGTTTTTAGAATTTGTTTATTTAAGAAATGAAAATGTTTTGACCGAATTACTGAGGCATGAAATGAAGACAAATTTGAAGTTAAAATGATTGCATATTTAGATTTGAGAAATTTGCAAAATTTGGGGCTTCGTAGTATTGGGTCACTTTGAGTATGTACTTGTCAATATACTGTACCAGAGATTATTGTGTGGTCTGGGAAGGAACGAAAAGGTCCGATGTTAAGCATGATGCAAGCAAGCAAGTCTACCTGTATAATATCAAAACAAATTTGATGTGACAAGGTAACACATACTGTAATCTGTCAAGTTATTTTACTTCACTATTCATGATTGAAACACATGTAATCTGATACTAGATCTGGACTGAGTGCTTGTTGGATAAGACTGTGGTACATGTATCACCAGGATTGTTACTTTGATGGGTGATGCTGGGCAGGACCGCTCAATCTCCACCCATTACTGGAAGCTTTACAGTTCCTCTTCCGCCTAGCACAACTTTCATAAAATCATTGTATGTGAAGTTTGCCATGGAAATGTTTTCATGGATCCCTCTTCCGATACAGGAAAAGTTTCATATATCGGCAACCAATCAATTATTGCATGTCAACAAACCCTGTTGTCATACAGTACTCTGTAATCAACCAAACAACTCTTTTCAATCAACAAAATATGGTGTCAAATTGTCAACGTCTGCATGTTCACACATGCCGCTTCACTACATCCATCCTGTATAGAAATTGGCACAGTGACAACCCTGCATATCGCTGTCTGATTTATTGGACTAAAACTGTAATAATATATCATGTTTCTTACTTTTTCATAATTTCTTGCATTTCAATTGCAGTTATTGACCAGTGTTTCTGTAGTTATGAATTTTCATGTAAGGGAAGTCCTTTATTTCAGTGGGAATTGTGTAGTTCTCTGCCAATTTCAACTTATTTAACATTAAGTGAATTGTAAAAAAAATAAATAATGCATTTCTTGCATAAGAGAACAGTAAAAACAATATTTTCAAACATTGTCATGCTTGTATTGATTTGCGTAGTTGGCAATTATTAAATGTTTCCAGATTTTTAGTGAGTTTCAATCAAATTTTTTGAACTTGTTTTATGTATCTTACATTTCTTATGTGTAAATTCTTATTGTACATACTGTATACAGATGTCCATGTCTGTGTATGTATATGTGTGTGTGTGTGTGTGTGTGTGTGTGTGTGTGTGTGTGTCGGTGTTCCCTTCCAAATGGGGACGTAAGTATGACACTCCACATTCAAGCAGGGGACGTTCTCAAAATGGGTATTATATGCGATTTCTTATCTAGTGCAAATATGCAATCATATGAGGGCATCATCAATTTATTTGGTTACTGCCCACAAAAATTTTAAAAAATTTTCCCGATTGCATGTTAAAAATCACAGACAAGCTTTTCACAAGTGGGCATCCCCAGTTGGGATGGAGTTTATCCTCAGTTGGCGGTCGAATATCACATTTGTACAACCCCGTTTGGGAGGAATTATAAGTATGCATGTGTGTGTGTGTGTTCATGTGTACACCAATACTAAACTTTCATTTGAACTCTTCCTACAGGCTGAGGTAATTCTTATATAATGGGCAATGCTGGAGCGAAGCGAGACGGCAAGGATGGCTCGTCCTTGTCGCCAACCAAAGATTCTCCCTCGAGTTTTGACTTCAAACCGGGCGGCAAGATTCCCATCATCCAACAGACTTCGTTAGATGACAGCATGGATCTGCCGCCAGGTGCCCTCAGGGTAGGTGACATTTGACCTCTGACCTTCCAGGCAGTGTTCGAGTTGAGTCGAGGTCCTAGTCCAAGTCTACATTTAAATAAAACTTTGCCATTCATTATATGTTGGGGTTCAAGTCAGTCCACTACAGATTGGACTCGAGTCCAGACTCAACTACACCACTGCTTTCAGGTACCCCTGGTATTGTTAAGTCCCTTCCTTGCTGAGGTCATCCTATTTGTATCAAATGTGCAATACTTGTAACTAATTATGATTTTGATCTGGACCTATGCTACCTTTCTATACTACAAGGTACCACAGTTGGTATCCTCACTCATTCATATTTTCCATGTGATTTTGCAGCCTCTGTTAGACGAGAATCAAGTAATGATTCACTGCTAGTTCAGACTTCTGTGCTTGTAACCTTCTTCTTGAACTGGGTTGATGACGCTAAATAGAATCCGGATTTTAAAAAATCAGTAATTTGATACATACCTTTCACAGACGTGTAAGTCTAGACCTAGTTTGGAGTTACATACTACTCCACTTCAAAGTAAGCTTTGTATAATAACACATAAGGGGAACATACCAATTCTAATTTTTTTTTTCAGAAAATGTGAAGATAGCTTGCAATAAACATTTTTGTTCAAAGACTTTGTAATTTTCACTGGTATGTTGTTCTACTGTACATACAATAATGTAAACCTGCGGCCTGCTCTCAAATTTTGTTGGTGTATAGCCACTTGGAAAGGTTACCAGAAGTACAAAACTATAGTTCAGTTTGCTGTCTTTTTCTTCATTCCATTACATTTCATCTGTATTTCACAAACCACAAAAAAGATAAACAAACCATAAAAATATTCAAATGTATAATATTCGTAAGTACACAATTTTTTG
>JZLH01S0109738.1:31851-44611 GCA_001188425.1 Eucidaris tribuloides | reverse complement strand
GACCGAGACCGAGACCTCAAGTCACAACACTGGTGTTTAGGAATATACCCGGAAAAGTTATGTCACTAATTTTCTTATATATCATTATTTGTTGAAGAAGGGATATTTTTTTCTTGAATGTATCTGTATGCACTCTGTTGCTTCAGTTTGTTTCCCACACTATGTCTTGCCTTGCAACTTTTATTGTTAGATTTTTGGGGGCATATTCCCACAAAAATATATGTCACTAATTTCAGATATTTCTGTATATGAAGAGCTTAGTTCCAAAACGCACTAAATCCATTTTCACGAAAAATGAGTTATTAACATTACCACATTTGATACCTACTTATCTTGTTACTGTCCAAAATTGGAAGTCAAATTCCGCGAGCAAGTACAAAATATCTGAGGTTATAGTTTTATTTTTCCATAGACGCGTGTACAAACTCAGGCAAAGAATTGCATTTTTCTCCGAAGTTACTAAAGTGGATTTAGCACCTTTTGGAACTAAGCTCTTCATATGTTGGAGGGAAGATAAGTTTTTTCTCCCCTCTTTCATCCATGTGCAAACTCTCAGTGTGAATTGCCAGTGTGGAATTTGAATTTACACAGCTTAGAAAAATATTTTTAAATGATCTTTAAGATGACATCACCATAAATGGAACGGGAAGGGGGGGGGGGCACTGCATCAAACAGTCTCTGATTTCTTACTGCACAAACTTCAAATTGATCAACACAGTTTCTTGGAAATGTGAACTCGTTTGAAGTGATGAATCGATGTGTGGCACTTTAAAATTATGAAAACAACACTAGAGAGGGAACCTGGGGGAAAACAAATTCTTAAATTTCATGAGTCTAGACAGTAGACACATAGTCACAGCAATAATAAAATGTACATTACTTGACTGCAGACACATACATGTAGGTGTGCCATAAAGGTTTCACACAGCTTAAAGGGCAATACAAAAGAATTAGTGATAAAATGTTCTTAAAATCAGGGATTAATTACAGGAGCTTGGAATCGATCTTGTAGATAAAACAATGATTTCTCAATTTTATTATGCCTCCGCCCCGTAAGGGAGCCGGAGGCATTATGTTTTCGGGTTGTCCGTCCGTACATCCGTGGGTCCGTACGTCCGTGCGTCCGCACTTTCTTGTGAACAAGATTACTGAAGTATCGCTCGAGGGATTTTGATGATACTTGGACCAAGGATGGAACACGAGGCAAGGATGAATTGATTAGATTTTGGGACAAATCCGTGAAAGGTCAAAGCTCAAAGGTCAATGAACTTTGCCCCAAAATGCCATTTTCTGCCTATAACTCCAGCTAGGAGTGTTGATGTAATTTGGTGGGTAGGTTCAAAACCAAAAGACAAATATTTTGGTAGAGTCACAGGGGTCAAAGGTCAGGGTCAAGGTTCAAAGGTCAATGAACTTTGTCCCAAAATGTCATTTTCTGCGTATAAGTTCAGTAAGGAGTGTTCACTGTTGTTGTAATTTGGCAGTTATGTTCAAAACCAAAAGACAAATATTTTGGTATAGTCACAGGGGTCAAAGGTCAATGTCAAGTGTCATAGGTCAATGAACTTTGTCCCAAAATGTTATTTCTGCCTATAACTTCAGTTAGGAGTACTCACTGTTGATGTAATTTGGTGGGTAGGTTCAGAACCAAAAGACAAATATTTGGTAGACTCACAGGGGTCAAAGGTCAAGGGTCAAAGGTCAGTGAACTTTGTCCAAAAATTACCATTTTCTGCCTATAAGTTCAGTATAAAGGAGTGCTCACTGTTGATGTTATTTGGCAGTTAGGTAAAAAAACAAAAGACAAATATTTTGGTAGAGTCACAGGAGTCAAAGGTCAGGGTCAAGGGTCATTGAACGTTGTGCCAAACCTATAACTTCAGTTAGGAGTGCTAACTGTTGATATAATTAGGTTATTAGCTGCTACATAGTGGGCGCACTGGGCGGAGGCATACCCATCAACTGCGCGCAGTCGAACTTCTCTAGTTATTTCTGCAGCAAATGATGTTGACCAGCATTTTCTTGAGATAATTGTCCGTGAATAGCACTATCATTAACCCATTCAAGACTATTGACAAGATATCTCGTCACAAGGTGTATGGGAAAGTGTAAACCATCTTCAGTGGGTTAATTACGTTCCTAGTCCCTGAAGAATCTGTATTGTATTTCTTTCATCTTAATCTTAACAGCAATGAAGATTGACTCAATCCATTTTTAGATAGTTAAACACTCCATTAAACACACCCCTTCCTGGTAGCCTCCCATTCAAATTAATATCTTGATTCCAGGTTCAGTCAAATAATCATTTCTTGATTTCTCGGGTTATTAGTCGTGTCAAACATATAGGAAGGGTATTGTGACCAGGAAACACTAACTTAAAGGTTAGTGACATGATTAGGAACACTTGAAAATGCCTCAAGAACCAAATGAGTTCACATACATACCAACTATATACCAGCTGGAGTGGATCTCTCAGGTGGAAGGATTTGTCTCTTATTTTAATTAAGGAGAATCAAGCATAAACATGCTAGGTTTTTAATTCTATTGGGGCACAATTAAAACAGGACCCATAGAGAGCCACAAAGCAGGTTTACCTACCACAAGGGATATTGACATTAGTTATTTTAGAATGAGTCAACATTTGACTACGAGATTTTCACAGGAAAATCCTTGCATAGTGTACTTGATTCTATAGTGGTTTCAGCCCAAGTTGAGGACGACCCCCAATCATGTCATTTACCTTTAATGTGTCAACTTGTCATTCCGTTGTCGTTAAGCATGAAAAGTAGCTTCAGCACATGAAATAGTATGTTTTTGAATACCTCATGCTGCTTGCTTCTCATCATCATAAATGATTGTATGTTTTTAATGTTCACCAGAATGTATGCGTGAAATACATGTAGTATCATGCATGTTACACAGCATTTGTTACATAACCATGGTGGCATAGTTAAGGAATTCTTTGATTTTGAAAATCAAATCGTAGATGATGATGTCTCTTATAGAGGATACTGTCCATTTTAGGCACACACTTTAGTTCAGAGAAGACTCACATTACGTTGCTGGTGAGACATTTATGCTGTGTAGAGCTTGTGCGCAGTAAAAGAATTTTAAGTTTGTGTAGGCATCAAATTATGGTCAATTACAATTTGAGGTTTGTGGAAGAAAGTGTAGACCGTGAAGCTGTAAATACATGTAGGCTCTTTAGTTTGCATGGATACATTGGTCTTTACACAAAGTGATAAAAGTTATTCTGCTATGCAATAGTTGCACTTGTAGCCACCCAGTGTCAAGTTGTCATGCACATTGTAATTGTAATAAACTTGTCTGGTTGCAGAATGAAGAGTTATGTGAGCATTAAAAATGCTACAAATTGAATCCTTTAAAAAATGCACAATAAATTTGCCAATCAGCACAATTTTTGTTACACATTTGTGACCATAAGAATATATTTCACAATGAAACTTCCATATTAAAAACTCTGTAACAGTGAACTTGTTCAAGAATCATATAAACCCCAATCTAACTAGTTCCCTTTTCAAATTGTATGACCACTAGGGCTGGCCGATGTTTGGATAATATAAAAATTAGTCGATGTTGAAAAAATATTGAATACACGATAATGATCTCATGATTATTTCAAAATATCGCCAGAGGCATGTTATGACACAAAATACCTGAAAACCTAATGGGGTAAATGCATGCACTGCAGTTGGAGGGACCAAGAATTCCCCATAGCTAAGAATACTCTGCACACGAGAGATAAAAACAGGGAGGTAGGAGTAGTATGAGAGACCTCCATGTTGTTCAGCTATCAGACTTGTGGTAGTGCAAGAGCCGTGGTGCATTTAGTATTTTGTCAACAAATCTGTCAACACCCTGCCGACCAAAATGCCATTTATAAACAGTTGGCACCACAAATCTCCAGATCCAGTTACAAGAGGGTCTACAGAAAGCAACATTGTTTTGACCACATTTTGATAACAGCCCTAAAGAGTGCACTGTTAAGTCTACAACAGATTTATCTTGTTCATCACAAATCTGTTTTTCAACTGGGGCGATAAATCATGTTATCGACGATGTTTTTTCCACGATAATCGAATGAGGTTTAGATCAAATTTCGCCACCTCTAATGACCACTGTCCCACTCAGTCTGAGATTAACCACACACACAGCACGCAGTGTCCTGACACATCAGACAAATCATAGTCACCATGTAGACCTTTTCCAAGGTACAGAAGAAAAAAACGACATGGATGCACGATCACATTTTCCTTTGGCGAAGCAAAGATTGGCCAGTACCAGAACTCAAGAGCACCTCCAACTACGCAAGCGTTGTTCATTCCATAATGGTTGCCATGTTCAGTTTCAGCATGTCTATTAGGCTTGGGCGTAAGAATCGGGTACTCGACTCTTTTCGATTCTTAAATCAAAGACTGGAGTTCGGTTCTGCCATTAAATGGAATCGGGTACTTGACATTATAGTTATTGGGCCTGTGGGAGTCGAATACTGAATGAAACTCGGTCACTTTGATAATCCAGTCACTCTCGATGGCCTTGATGATTGGAATTTCAGTCTTGCCAACCACTCACACAATACTCCCAAAGGGCCACTAGTGGTCATTATGCCACTGACACAATACATGCCAGGGTATGGTCATTATGGAGGGGAAAAAAACTTAACTAGCTGGTCTGTGAATTGTGAAAGTACTCACCACAGTTATGTTGTGGCTGCAATGGGAAGTGTCAGTAACACACACACACACACACACACACACACACAGCACACACACACACACACACACACACACACACACACAGTTCTGGCTGTGATTTACTGCATTAGATCGACCCTTGAATAGGCCTAACTGAGGTTTGACTGGAATCGGGTAGTATCTCAGAATCGAGATAAGTATGTAGCTGAATGAATTCCCACTGGCTAGTGACAAAGTGATTTACTGCATGTAGCTTGACCTTGAATTACTGAGGCTTTACTGGAATCGGTATGTCTTGGAACCGAGATAGGTGAATAGAGTCGGACTCGGTATCCATTGGCTATGGACTCGCCCAAGCCTAATGTCTATGTGATCCAGATAGGTAGCTACATAAGGTGGCCATGCAGTTTTGCATGTAATTGGTTTGATACTGATAATCATATTTCGTGAGAATTGATTGTCGTGGATCATGAGGCTAGCAAATACCATTTGAACTTATGTAGACAGATAATATTAAATGGTTCTAAGACAACCACCCCTTCCCCCTTTTCCTGGACTTCTTCCCCCCCCCCCTCCCCCTAGGACCACCCTCTCCCTCCTGGAACAATTACCCAGGGGGTAGTTATCCTAGGGGACAATAGTTTTAGTGGATATCGAGGGGAGGGGGGAGTGTAATTGTCCTGGTAGGGGCAGTATAGCTGTTCGGATATTGTAGACTAAATTCATGCTTGCATTTTGCTAGTGACCATATAATTGTCTGAAATCTTTTGTTTTTGGATGTTTATTTGTCCATTCAAATGCTATTATAGAGGTCAGGTATCATAGTTTGACTTTTTTTTTTAAATGGAGCTTCCACAAAGTTGACCAGTGCCTTTAGTATCTTACTGTTCATAGAGAATTTCATTCAAGTCTGAAAACACTATACACCATATTGTTTTGCATAATGATATCTGGTTTACATTTGAAAAAAACAAAACATGTTTACCCAACATTATTATGTCCCACTGAATTTGTACGCCCTGGTACAGTGTATGTGTTTTGATTTAGAGATTATTTCCCCCATCAGTTATTTTGTCTACAATGCCTTGCCTCTTTTTGTCTCTTTGTCAATGTTAATAGCATTCCACAACACAGTTTCAAGCACAGCACTTGTTAAAAACCAAGCTATGTATCGATGCAATAAGTGTGAATTCTCTGGCACTAGTTCTATCAAAAGGACCCTTTCGTCGTCTTGTGAAATATATCTGGTAAAAGTTAACATTTAGAAACCAGAAGATCCTTGCATGTATAGCAAAACCTGTTTTCATATTTCAATTGTTTTGGTATCGTTTTATTTTGATATTTCCTCAAATCTCTATGAATGATGCTGTTGTCAAAAAATGAGGAAAATTGATAGTTACCTGGTAACACATGTTCTGAAAGTTGTGATTCTGTATTTGCTGTTATGGACACAATTGTGGCTCCAAAAAGATACATGTAGTAGAGATACAAGTACATGTGTGTTTGAAGGCTTATCATCAATTTCAATTACAGTATGTATTCCACACTGTGTAAATTGTTCTGAAAGGATAATTTTACCAAATTTTTGAAATTTCCATGCACTCGTCCGTCAAATTGGAGAATGTCGCAACTGTGACGTCTGCAGTCGATGTAAGTAAATCGTGCTGACCACTCACTGCCAGATCTTATCACCATGCAACTGAAACAGTGTTGGTGTTATTTGCTTTAGTGGATGTGGCCACCGCATGCTGCAGCTAATGCTATGCTCACCCCCTTGGTGTGCTAGTACACTTGTGTGGCATATACTTAAAGACTGTGTCATTGCTTTGCATACCTGAAATTAACTATGGACCAAATATTAAGCTAAAATCATTCAAAATGTAAAGATTCACATAGATTTTCACTTTTTGCAAAAAGCCTTGGGGCAGAAAAGTCAGGTGAAGGTAAGCACTGATAAAAATGAAACAATTCACTGACGTAACATTGCTCACTAAATTTGAATTTTATACAGCCATTATACTAGTCTAACTGCCATACATGATTCCTGTATCATCTAATGAAAACTGGATACCTGCTGATCAAAGCTTCCAAGGTCAAAAACTCACATCAGAACAGTTGGAAGATTGTCAAGCATTCTTTGGTACGGTTGGACTCTACCAAATTTAAAATCAGTTGGTGAAAACTGCATTTATATTTTCAAAAGCTTTACAATATGTGAATTTTGTTTATATTTCAAAAGCTTTACCATATGTGAATCTAAAAGTTTGAACACTGCCCTTTTTAGTTTTATGTACGTAACTATAGTTGGATCAAATCTGAGTAAAAAGGGTTTGGTGTGCAAATCAAAAACGCAGCCTGTAAAAGATTCAGAATGCACTTTATTCACACTCATGTTGTCTAAAGTGTGTATGTTACGTAATACGTATCGATTATTGTATCTTGCACTGGTGTCCTATAGCTAACTATTTGTGAATTATTTCTCCCAAATTATCTGTATTTTTTTATATTTGTTATTTTGAAGAAAAAAAAATTCTTTCTCTTTGCCCATTTATGTTTTTCTTTCTTTTTTTAAGAGGTTTTGGTGACTCACCAATCATTATTAGCCCAAAATTAATTGTAACCTGAAAAAAAATAATTAAGTTCTTATGAATTCCATGAGAATAGGCTACATTTTCCATCAGAATATTAGTACACAAATCGTGACATTTTGACAATTTTAGGGGAACAGTCACGCAGGTGCAAAACGTAAAGTGACTTCATGATAGTAAGCCTAATCAATGCAAATTTGGTCTCAAAAGATAGACGAGACTTCAGAGAAAGTGAGATCTTCCAATGTGTGTTGCTTAATGACCCCCTCCCTCCCCCCCCCCCCACCCTTCTACCAAATTGATAATTTGAAAAATGTCAGGTAGTATGTATTAAGACATACATGTATTACTTTGCATTTGTCAAGTATTACCCGATACTTGTTGAATTATACAAAATACGTATGTGCGAGCCCATAATGAATTTGATTTTCTTGTGATGCCCATCAATATGCTAATGTTAGTTCCATCTTACATATCTTACATTACCTTGCAGTAGGCTTGTTTTATATAATATGTGGTTAATTTGTTTCTGTGAAATCCTAATTCTCCACATCCTATAGTATGTAGGGCATGCTGTTGCAGTGTTTGTGTCTTTCTTATGGTCTCTGCATATGGAAACTTAAACTTTTTGTAGCTTTGAAACATTTCTTTTACATTAATATGTTCCTTTGCCTTGATTTTTCAAGAATTCAGGCAGGGATGGAGTCGAAGCCGACTGTTCCGAGTCACGAGGCCACTGGAAAATATTTTTCCCATAGACTTTGTACATGTGACTTGGTCTGAGGCCAAGGGCGAGGCCAGCAAAACCTGGCCTCGAGTTTGACTCCATCCCTGGTATTCAGATGTTGCAATTTTTTTTTTTGTGGTCAGCTTGTGAATAGCTGTCTGTACTCTACTCTTTGTTTGATGTTTTATATTTAACATGGAATTTAACCATTATTACTGTCACATATCTTCAGACATGACATACGATTTGTGTAATGGGTTGTGTAAATCAGAAAAGATCGCATGCTGGCTAGTTAGATACAAGTGTGTAACTGTTCACATTTTCTGATAATATAGTGATACCAGTGGTATACTGTTTGTCTATGATTTCATTTTTTTTTAATGGCTACTTACAGCTGGCAGTGAATTTGGAATAAAAATTGTTTTTGCGGACTGATATTTGGGGAGCTGACTAACAGTTTTTGCCAAGTAGAAATTAGTTTGTGTTGGTTTTCAATATGGATTAACTTTTTTTTTTCAAATTTAAGACTCTGTAAGTAATATATTTTAGATGATAAATAGTAGTTTTCACTCTTTATTTGCTGCTTTATATGTAACATAGAATTTAGCCATTATAGCTGTCGCATATCTTCAGATTTGACACAAGATTTTTGTCACAGATCATACAATTAAGAGAAGTTTGCATGCTGGCTAGTTAGTTTGGTGCAAGTGTGTTAATGTTCACACTTTCTGATGATATCTTGATACTAGTGGTATACTGTCTCTCTGTTCAAGTTTCTCAAACTGGTATTTGCAGCTAGTGGTGAAACTATTTAAAAAAAAAGGACACAGTACACATATTCATGCATTGTTGAATATGCAATCATGTCATTAGATTTTTGGCTAACAGAAAATAGTATGCCTGGTTTTCTTCGTACACATGATTCTTAAAAATGAAATAATACAAAAATTAGTAAATCCATTCCTATGTATGTATTGACGCTATAATTCAGATACAGCCAAGGATAACATTAATTTGTTTGTGTAAATTTGGAGCTTCTGCTTAATTACAATATTTAGTTGAGAATAACACACAGGTGCTTGATCTGATTACCAGTCATTTCAACTTTGTGCCTTATTGTTCACAATTAATACATTTCACAGGCACAGACATGATGCCCCAGTTATCATGCCTGAACAAGCACATGTAATAAATTGAAAACATACCTGGGAGTCCCAAGGACAAAATGTGCGTATATAGTTGTCTTGCTCTTATGAAGATTGCACATCCATGATTAGGCTGCCAGTAAATCATTTTTTAATCTATCAGTGCAGATTAAGAATCTACTGTTCTTATATTCTTTTTTATTTGAGTAGTCTATTTCATACAGTAGTACATCATTTATGTATTTTGAAGTGTCATGAAAAAACAACAAACTGTGACTTTTCAGGATAGTTTTGAATATGTTAGGTACATTTAGAATGAAAATTCTTTATCGCCAAGATGATTCGTTGCATGTTTGGCAGAATGGCCCAAGCATATGTTCCTGGCAGAAGGGCCTTGACAGTAAAATTTCTATAATTTGGGAAATATTGCCTTATTTGATATTTGCACTTACCACAATAACAGACTCACAGAAGGATCTACAAACGTCACACTACTTTGATTTCATATGAAAAAAGCCAATTGTTTTCAAGTTAGAGGCAGTTTAGGGTTACAGCCCTTCTGCCAGGAACACATGCTAGACTTGAAAAATATTTGACGGATTTTAAAAATTTTTGGTGTGTAGATATATCATACTTAAATACAGGTCGAGTGCAAATTCGGAGTCTGCAGGTCAACGGTCGTAATACGGAGATAAATATTAATGCAATTAATATCCGCCGGTCAAAAATAAACTCAGAACACTTATTTTTGTCGTAAAACGGAGCTAAATATTAGTGCAATTAATATCCGCGGGTCAAAAATAAATTCCCAACAATTATTTTTGGCGTAATACAGAGCTAAATATTAGCGCAAGTAATATCCGCAGGTCAAAAACAAACTGCCGACTTTTATTTTTTAGCAAAATACGTTGCTAAACAATAGCTCCGTATGACGCCCTTTTTCTCCGATATATCATTCTATCAGACAGCCTTTTTTTACTGGCCCGGTCGGACCGGTAAAATTGGCCATTTCTGAAATTATACTGGCCCGACAGTGATTTTTACAGGTCTTGGACCGTGGGACCTGTGCCAGTGTCGAGGGCTGCATACAACGAAATATGCACCTTGGTACCTTGATATTAACCCTGTCAGTTCCATTACACCAAATTTCTATATAAATGTCGCATGTGACATTTTGAGTTTGGAAGTGAAAAGGTTAATTGGTATTGAGTCCAGTATGGCTGATGAGGTCTCAGTGAACTGATTAGATTTTAGAGTTGAAAGGTCACACTGTCACACGGCCTTGTACATGTCTGATATAAGCTCATTATCATTCAATATACACCTTATTCCATGACTTGCCAGACATTGAGTATTCAGACAGGATGAAAGCATGTTCTTTGCAGATTTTTCTTCCACTGTTACAGTTATAAGTTTCATAGAGTGGGAAGTAGCTCTAGGTACATCCCAATGTGGATAAATGGTCCTATGCGGTGTGCACAACCAACCTCAGCTGCCCTGGCACAAAACTAGTAAAACTAGATAAAAGAGTCAGTATTAGGCAGGGCTCAACACTAGCACTTGCCCAGCTTGCTTGCGGCAAGTAAAATTTCATGTCGGACAGGGATAAAATAAATATTTGAGAAGATTTTGACATGTTTTACAAAACCGATTGCTGAGCATTTACCTGTGACTAAATTTGAATAACCGATGTACCACACTTAAGTGAAAGGAAACACCTGACACATTTGCAGTATTTCGTCAGGAAATTCTTTTTCAACAAATTCATTCCTGAAAATTGTTGCCTCTTCTCATGCAACGATTTCAATGATTTACCGACAAAATTTGGTTGAAAATTGCGTCAGCGCAGAAGCGTAATTTTCGTTCAGAAATTCGTTGGAGTTTAGTTAGAAACGTCTTCCATGCACTAATCTGCGATACAATCATACATGTAGATTTATCATCTACATGTACAACACACATCATTTTTGTCTCTAGAAGTCAACGGAGAATTCATTCTAGCTAATCACTAGGAAGTCTAACCTACCCATAGTACTTAAAAATGACCATAAAAGATGGCTTTAATTTTTATAAGGTATGGTCATGAGACTAAGATGTTCTAAAAATGTTGAATTTTTGTGTGAAATCACCCAGGTAATGAAAGAAGTGCAAGTTATGTCATTTGTCAAGGTCTAAAGCTGTAAATGAATGAACTGAAATTTAAACACAATTTTTTGTATTTGTTTTCGTCTGTTTTGTTTTTTGCTTGTTCAGCCTACTCAAAGCAACACGTTTGGGACCGTCAACAACTTTGTCAGCGTGTCCAAGGCGGACTTTAAAGTGTTTGATGCTCTTGCAATAGATTCATCTAAAGAGAAAGGTGAGGCCTGATATTTTTAGTTATCATTTCTTTATTCAAATAACAATGCCGTTAAAGGTAATGTGACTGTAAAGTCAAATGGAAAATACCTGTTTATTAACCCATTGAAGAGAATAATAAAATATAGACAATTTACTGATTAGGTTACATGCGGTGCTTTCACACTTACAGCAATTTTCACATTTTGCGAAACTGAACTTTGTGCAAATCAACTTTGCAAAAGTTTGGTAATGGAAATGCAAGTTTCCTGTTAGACTCCCCACAACCTGGGAAGTTTCTCAAAGATCAAGAAAAACTCTGTCATTTATATAATATGATATCATAATATGAATAAAAGTAGTTTTGTCTAAAATTGGGAATAATTTGGTGTTCATGTGCTCTGAATTCATACTGTATGCATAGTGAGTGCAAATCCCTTGGGAGATTTCACAAGAACTAAATCTGCTTGAAGAAGTTTTCAAGAATAGAATCATGGCAAAGAGTTGTGATATGAATAGATTTATTAATTTGAATAAATAAATAAATGAAAGCTCCATGGATAGAAAGATAAATGGAATGATAGATAATTAAAAAGATAGATGAATAAATCAATGCATGGATAAATATCAATAAATATCAATACTCCTCCTCACCTTCAAGTGCATCCACAGTCTAGCCCTCCATACTTATCTGAACTCATTACAATCAACCAACCATCCAGGTACTCTCTCCGCTCCTTACAAGGAATGATGCTAGTCCATCCACTTGCTAAGATACTCTCTACGCTTGGTGAAAGGGCATTATCAACTGCTGCACCCCAACTCCAGAACCGATTACCTCAATATCTCAGAAATTAAAGCTTAGTGACATGATTGGGAAAAATAAAATGCCTTTAGACCAAACTGGTTGAAAGATTACCAAATATTCACCAGCTGGAGTGGAACTCCTGGCTGGAAGGAGTTGTCTTGAGTTTGTTACTCAAGGAAAATCAAGCATAAACAGGTCAGCAGTTAACTTGAGGCTCGAGAGAATTTAATCCCATAGAAAGCTACGCTACAGATATGTCTGTTACAAGGCATACTGATGCAAGTTATTTTAAAATGAGTCAACTTTTGACAATGACAACAACATTTTCACAGTAGAATCCTTGATTCTAAAATAGATTTTACCCCAAGTTGGGGACTATCCCAATCATGTCATTTACATTAAATACTCCTTCAATCTCTTCAAACAACAACTCAAAACTC